>BOPP01000120.1:1800934-1816624 GCA_017312745.1 Gryllus bimaculatus | reverse complement strand
CTAACAGTGGTGTTTTTTTAGTGCATAGAATTGTTTATTGCTCATAACGAAATATTGTGTTACTCAGTGAAAGTTCAGTGGTGCAGCCGAAAGCTGTATGTTCGCAACAAGTGCCCCCGCTTTTGGGGGTCAATTGGTGTCAGCAGCCCACGTTCTAAATGGTGACACGCCAGATCCAGTTCACAGCCAATGAAATGGAGATATGCTTCCATTTCCACCACAATGGAAAATATTCAACCCTTGGAACAGTTCAACACATCACAACGCCCGCCCGTGCCAGCTGGATGGAGAGGCGGAAGGGACTCTGACCAACCTTCAGTCAGTAAGCACTAAAAGATGCTTATTGAACAGGTATGGTCTTGCCCCGCAACAATCATAGTCAACAGTCAACCAGTGTTTTTAATGAACCAGTAAAAGTCTAAAACGCATGCCACGTAGACCTACCAGATGAAACAATGCTTCTAAAAGAATATTGTATAACCGTGCCCGTCAAAAATAGGGTACCAAGGTTTTCAAATACTGCCGAAGAAAATTCGCCAAACGAAACGGAAGAAAGTGAAGAATCCATCATTAAAATACCTCCCTTTTATGTCCATAAAGTACTCGACGATCCCCTATTTATCAGTGAACTAAAAGCTATTACAAAAAACAATTTTCTACTAATTAGAAAAAGACACTATAAAAATTAAATTCAACTCCAGTAAGGACTTAGAGAATATCGAAAAATTCTGTGAGAAAAAGAGAGAAAATCGGAGCATCACACATATAGGATCCTACCAAAACACTTTTTTCAGTTGTCCATAAAAGATCTGCCAATTACCTATTCAGAAGAGGAAATATTTAAACGAACTTTCGAAAAACTTTGGGTTTTAAAAGTTGTTAGACTGTTCGGAAGAGACGTAAACCGTTAACTACCGTTGCGGTCGATCTAACTGATAATGAAAATAACAAAGTAATTTTAAAAAGTAAATCAGTTTTATATACAGCATTGTCAGAGTTCAAATTCGCATTAAAGTCTAAAACTTCCATAATGTGCAAAAATTGTCAGACTTTTGGTCATTCACAAGCAAATTGCGGTAGGCGACCTAGCAGTGTGCTGAGATGCCGTACGAAAGTCATTACTTCGCAATGTGATAACCTAAAACAAATAATGTACCAAAGTGTGTTAACTGCAGTGGGAGAACACTGCTAACTATAAGGCCTGCAAGCTTACAAAGAAGCAGTTAAACAATATAATTGGAAATCAGGTTGAATCAAAAATTTTCAGCTCACAAACTGCCAAATAGGCATACTAATTTACCAACTAAATTAGAACAAAGCAAACTTATTCCTTATCCCCTCAAGAGTTTCCTCCCTCTGCTGCTTCATTCAACGCCCTTGCCTACTTTTTCGCTTATCGCACTAGTTCAGCCGCCTAGGCCAGATAAACAGAATTCTCCCCCCAGTCCTCCAAAAATATGAATATATGAACGCAAAAACATCAATCCAAACAAATTATAAATAAATCATTCTTTCTGCAATCCATTCCTCATTACAACAAATGTTCAAAGGCTATTTCTGTACATATCAATGGCACAAAAATAAAATAGAAAAACTTCAAAATTCTCAACTGGAATTGCAATGGACGTAAAGCGCCAGAGAATGAACTAAGATACTTTCTACAAGTCCACGACATACGATGTTGCATGTATTTCCCAGAACACATTTTAAATGCCAGTAGACAAATTTCTCGATCCCAAAATATTTTATATACCGCCCAATTATCGAAATTTCAACAAATAGCATCAGGTGGAGTAGCAATTACTCATAATAGAAAAATTAAACAATTACACTATACAATCCCCATCCTCAAATGACATAGAAACAATTAGTATCAAAATCGAACTGATCTCTTCCAACATATAACTTAATTGCAAGCATATCAACACCTTCCTAACAAAAAGTTCGTCAAGTTCTTGAAGCATTGTTTGATGTAGATCGCCAAAATAATAATAGCAGCTGACCAGGAAAGGTCCTAGGTAGAAAGAACATCAAAGGTTTGGGCGATAAGAGTGAAACCACACCATAGTGCTATGGCAACTAAATTTTGGAAGATAACCTATTACTTTTCATTGACAACTAAATATGGGAGTACAACTCTCCTCCTAGTGTAAGGCAAAGTTCCGCGCTCAAAGATTAGACCAAAGTAGATATTGTGCTGTTGAACTTCAACTGAGAGCTCCAATCCAGAAGAGCCCACCACCACCATATACTATCAGCCTTTATAATACCCCGAATGATAAATAAATACAGGGATTGTTATAGGTCACCATTGTTATCTACACACATATAGTTATAAAACATTTTTTACGAGGCTACCAACAATGTGTTATACACCCAGAAATATAGACTCAGACCACTCTATCAAACCTATCACCAATTATGTCCTTACAATGACATGTTATATTACTGCTTCACCACACACAATATATGTCTGATAAGACTTTTTATTCCAGAACTCCTTCAATCTACAAAACAGAAAAATATAACTGAGATCACAAATGTTGGACAAATATAATTGGAGATGTCTATTACTAATAGAAAACATTTCAGTATAAAAAAAACGAAATAGTCACCAAATCCTAAGAGAATCTATATATACGCAAACGTGGTAAACTACCTGTAAACATAAAGTTGCCCTTAATTCAACTACTCTATACTGAAAAGAAGAAAACATTATAATTTAGTAAAAACCAATAATAGCTTATCTACAAAATAGGAAATAGTTAACATAACTATCTATATATTTAAAGGAAAATAATATCACAACAAATAAATATATCATTAACCCTCCCGCCTCCTCCACTTACCAAACACACAACTAATTCTATTATTTTTTCAATTTTAAAACAGTATAAGAAACAAACCAAACCGTCTTGAATATGTAAATAGTGGACAATATTCTATGCGTAATCCAGAGAGACTCACCTAGAAACAGAGCACAGGAATTACACGCGAGACTATGTATCCACTGTGAAAATAATTAATTAGCAAAGAATTACAAAAGCCCTTGATGCATATGAAACACCTATAAGTCATTTACGCATCAAAATATATCTTCCTTGAGTTATAGGTGAGCTATATGAACATACCACATCCCACACAAACGTCACCAGAAAACAAAAATGCCTGACAAATAACATTCCAAAACAATTCGATCTGCCAATCAACATATCGAAGAGCGAAAAAATCTTTAACATCCACTCACAATATAGAGCCGTTTAGCTATGTAATATCTATCCAGACACTTATGCAGCCAACAACAGAGCAGTGTTTACTATATACCACAATGTTCTGTGATAAACTTCCACCCTAAACGGACTCCATTAATTTAAGAGAATGATAATAAGAAAATTTAAATTATATACGTGAGAGACCCGCCAGAAAAAGCCGAGCAGCCATTTGTGGAATGACTTGTCCCCTAATGTAAATTGCACACAATTATGAGGCCCACGAGAAATGTAAACCGCAAACATAATAATCCAAAGTAACCCCGAACGTGTGTATAATCTGGATCGGCCTCTGTGAACAACAAACACAAAAATTCTTAAACACTAAAGTCTTCAATATCTGCTCAGTCTAGACACCTAAGCGTCGAAATCAATTCTAAGATTTTCTGATATACAAACCGAAAGAAATAAAATGTCATGAGACGGAGATCACTATATAAGTCATTCTTTCAAAAAAATAAATCAATGATGAAAAAAATACAAACTCTACAATCTTAGCAACATTCACTATATGTGCGAATATACAACAATTACATTCTACCTATTTAAATGGAGGCTTATGTCTAAGTATGAATAGGATCCACCACATTAAGTACTCCAAAATATTGCACCTGGTGAATAGACACGCATTGAAGCTTGGAGTGCATGAAGGCCCACCTAGTCCCTCTCAAGTGAACCACCAAAATTATGTGCAAAGAGCCTAACAAAAATCCATACAAACCGTTTCCGTAATCTCCTTATGCTGGTCCCCAAAATCCAAAAGATTAGTACCATATAGAGTTTCGGATGCCATTCACCTGGTTGACCAAATAATCACAACTTCCGCGAATAAATTTATAGCATATTATGTACTGATAGAATCGCCGACTATTTCAATATAATATAGATGTTCTTCCCCACGAACTCAAGAAAATATACCAGAGTTGTACAAGATAAAAGAAAGATTTGCTACCAAACCTACCAACACGCACAATTAATGGATTGCCCGTTCCCCCACCTACACACATGCTCATCCACAGCCAATTACAGATTAAAATGCCGAGAAAACAGTGGATCCCAATGTTTAAAATATCTCAACGTGCAGTTGTGTATCATAACCGATGTTACACAGCTGAATTTTCTCGACATGCACATGCCTTTGATAAAGTTTGGCATCTTTGGGAATACTTTACAAGTTGCCAACACTGTAGTGAATACCCACACGTTATTATTCACAAACATCCACACTATTATTAAAGTACATTATAAAAAAGATGATTAATTGCCCTGACCTGGCAACAGGGAAGTTAATTCTCAAAGACTTGTAGGGTTCATAAAACGAAAGTCTACCTAAATCTACCTATCCTAAGAGTCACATATATATTCAGATAACCTAAGCGGCACAGATTTATCTCTTGCAATTTTTTGAAATACAAACCGCCACTTATCTCCCTAATTGCCCATATAAATCGAAGACTGGAAATCATATATAAGTGCTTTAACTCATCTCAACTCATACCTATTGATTCTATCATTATAGTGCGATAGACAGAAAATTTAAACAAACAAATATAATGTTTGTAGCAGCTATATTTGAGCACAAAAACTATATTAAATGTCTAATATAATCTTTGATACAATACAACTATTACGCCTAACACCCAGACCAAATATCTTCCAAGCCCGGACTAATAACAATAGAATTTTGTCGATTTATTTTGTATCACACTAGAAAAAAATGAGATTGAGTTATATGCCAATTTATATATTCTCCTCTAAAAACGCAATAGTCAACAGAGTCCTTATATTAGATATGTATCCACTATTACACACACAAGTCCTATTCACCTCGAGCCAACCATACTAAACTCTGCGACTAAGTATCTATTAAAAGATTAATATAAATCCACGATATATGTCATTTCCAATTAGAGACTCAGGGTCACTAAGTACCTTGAGTGAAACATGACAATCGCGCCTACTGTTACACACCATATCTCTGTGAGTCCGCTATCATCCCACCTTTTATCTATGCACGGCGGAATTCGAAAACAATTTCCACAATATCGAGAAAAACACAACATTTAAAAAAATACCACAAACAAAAACATACAGCAAAATGAACAAACGTCTTATTCGCGCAATAAAGCCAAACAAACAATGTTCATCGTTGTTTAGTTTAATGGTCCCCGAACTGCGCAAGAGCCTATCAATATTATGTAAAACCCTTCAAGAATTAAAACAGATCCCGGTATTTACAAAAACATTTCCAAAAAGCGGCCGTTGCAGAGTGTTGGAAACAACTATTCTGCAAACACACACAATCGTTAAAAAACTACAAATCCATTTCAAAACAAAGTAAAATCTAAGCAAAAAGGCCGCTACAAGCCCCCTTGGTTTATTCAAATATGCACAATTCACAAGAGAGCAACATCCTTCCATTATAGCCGAATATTAGTTCAAACGGATGAGTATACAGATTTTTTCAGCCCTCCTTCCGCTCGTGTAGGCAATGTGCAAAAAATATTATATTCTAGGCAAAAATGAGCTCTCCATCCCAAACCGCATTTACTCACTCGGATACCCCAAAGACTCTCTAGTAAAACCAACCTATAAATTAAGAATAAGTTACCATTCCCCATTAATTCATTTCCAACGCTGCTGGGAAAAAATCCAAATTAAAGCATTAATTTTAAAAAAATTCCTTTTGAATTTACTGCTCTGCAGACTTTGTTTTACGAGCGAGCGTGTGACGTCCTCCTCAAATACTGTCAGCCGAAAGGCCAAATAGAAAAATATTTGTAATCCCAATAAATTGGTAAAATTAAGAGACACCCCTGAAGGCATGTTATATCCGAACAGGCTAGAAAATAAATTTAAAAAAAAAAAAGAATTCAACCACCAAAACGGTATTTGCGATCTCTAGAAAAACCCAGAGCTACGTTGGACAAGGTTAGTAGATTTTCAAAGTGTTGACAGCACAGCAGATGTGAAGTCGTAAACATTTCTAACAACGTCACTTGGTTCGTCGATTCTTTTTCATCCATTGTGTTTAACTACAGCCCAAGCCGTAGTTCAGCTTGGTCGGGTTTGCATCACTATACTGTACATTGGAAGGTTTCGCGATCCAATTAGATAAGTGTAAATCCCACTATGTTCCCCTTTTCTTAAATTTGCTGACATCCTATGGATTATTTTGAGTTAAGAGCCTACTCTCAGTCACTGAAAGAAGACTCTTTAAAATGGGGAGTACCATTTAATTCTACGCCCGGGAATATATTCATTTTGTAAAAAGTTTATCTTCTTCTATCGAACTGCTTTTACGTTCTCCCATATGTGTATAGTGTAGCGCCAGAGATATTACCCCAAAGAAAATATTATTTAATACGGTCTGATCCTAAAGTAATATAATAGGCAGCCAATTGGACACCAGTTTTCAGTATACCATGTCCGCTGTTATTATTACGAAGGTCCAAAACAATTTCAACGGACTAAGACCAATAATGTCCGCTAAGCCAAGTTTCTATCCAGTGTTACGATTTTTATATCTATTCCTTAGTTTTCGGAGAATATATCACCCAATATTCAAAATTCTTGTGCCCGCAAGCTCGATTGGGTGTCCATAATGACCACCATTGAAATTAGTGAAAACCCCAACAGAATCAAAGTGTTATTATGATTTTATAAACTTTCGTTGTGAGTGAGTGGTATATACAAGAGTAAATTCGTGTAGGGGCACCCTACAATCAGATATCAATTAAAAGAAGCTCCCACTAGAACAATTTTATCTTCAAGATGAGGCCCTATTAGATATGCTTGAGGAACACAAAACAGGTTGCAAAAGGACGTGTAACACAGGAGAATAGCGCAGGTAGTTCCTTTTCACGTAAGTGTAAATGACACACCCAGAACCCCACCACTCTACTTATTATGAAAATGTGTAGCACAGAAAATAATTCCCTCTTAACAAAAGAACTCTAAATATCATACCATCGAATAGTATGAACTTCATATTCGGGATATCCATGTATAAGTCAAACTGTGTGTTATGAAACGCCTACTTAACAAAATTATAAAAAACGAATAAAGTTTGTTAAGAAAAAGAAAATAATAAAAAAATCCATTAACAATGATATTAAGTCTATGAAAAATATTGGAATTTAGTAGTGATATACTGAAGAAAATATATATCAGAAATAATACTGTCGAGCTCTTCATATATTGTCTATAATTTTTGCTTCCTCTAAATTCTAATGTATATAACCACAAATAAAATAATTTGATATCAATTGAGATATCGACTTATCAAACAAAATTTTATACTTCTTATAAATTATTCGCTACTTCACGTTATGTATTTACGTAAATCAATGGGACCATTAATAACATGAAAACCAATTATTGGGATTGTGACATGCCCAATACAGTCATTTGAGCTCCACTGTACTATTTTAGAAAGAATTGCACGCTACCCTTTCAGATTTTTTTCAAAAATAAATTTGAAAGAATAAAAAAACATTTTTTTTTATAAGTTTACCACCATATAATAAAAGATTGCGATTTGAGTTTGAAAACTTCTTTAGACCACTATACGATTTTTTGTAATATATTAAAGTCTAGAGTATTCCTCACAACGTGGTGTCTCATTCTAATTTCAAGTTTCACTTCATCTTTAATATATTTCTTTAGGCTAAATAAAGAATTTTTCTTGTTATCCCCATATCCTACAAACAAGAATATTCATCAGGAGTAGGTCGATAGTTTATTTTTGACTACTTATCATTAGTTTTGAATCTGAGAATAGAAATGATGTTCCGCAAGATGAATCAGGAATTATCTTTCTACTCCTTACCTAATTTATCATTTAACGTATGGAGTCAAATAACATGTTATATAATTTCTAGTTTACTAAACTATTGCAAGTCAATTCCACTAAGTGACATTCAATTTTGTGTTTCTGAAATTTTAAGTTGAAGACGTTATAGCTCGGGACTACCGAAGCTCTTGCAAAATCTTGATTTCGTTGAACAAGAATTATGCAAATGTTATATCTATACCAAACAATTACTTGCACTACAGAGTATGAGAACAGCCCAACTCTATAAATGCCAAAATCTTTGAATCCATACCGTCTCAATTATAAACTTAGAAATGGTAATTTCTTCGTGATCTATTCTATACCCATAACTTCTTCATAGATGGTATGAGTGCCGTACTTATAATTTGCTTTAACTATCATTGTAAGTGATATTAACTGATTTAGTCGAAGCTAGCTAAAGCAATGGTTCATTTGTAGCGTTGGACGAGACACGATGATAAGACAACCTTTGTTTATGGTTTAAACTCCGGTAACATGACCATTGTTAAGATGTCTGCATTTATTTCAGCCCCGCGGATTATCATACATGTATATCATGCTGTTGCTCGTGTACTAGTCGGGCTCTGTTATCTTTGGGCCCGATATTGGCGTGCGAATTATACATATGTATCGGATTCCAACCCAAAGCCTCTCTTTTCTGTCGTTCGCGCTAAAATGTATTGCTCCAATCTTTGCGTCATATGTCAGATTGATCGAGTTGCAATGTAGCAATTCCAATGTGAGTTACAAATTTTGCAGAGAAAAATACCTGCATTGCCTTCGGAGAATATATGTCACATATGGTCCTCAGAATTCCGTCTCTGTTAGTCTATCTAGCAACCCGTCCTTTTTGTAATGTGCCGAAGAGTATTGATTAGCCCAGTGAATTTGAAATTGATAAGATTAACTATCTTACCTACGACAATGAGTTACTCGTAATAAGGTGCTACCGATTCGAATCAACATGAGAGAACAATTAAATTGAAGTAATCTCTATAGTGACCTATAAAAAGATTGCTAATGGAAGTAGCCATAACATTTATTAACCATTATGGACCGCAAAATTCCTCCTTGGATAAAATGCGCGACGATAGTTTGTTCGAAAGTCAAGTAGTCCAATAATTTTGATAAGTAAATCCATATCCGGGTTTTTTCGACACATTTTGATAAATTTAATCATATTGTGGAACTAATAATACAAACATATTAAGGTAATGGAAATAAGTGGTTTTTTTTGCACCGTGGTTAGAGAATACGCTTGATAAATAATTAAATATATTATTTAGATTTTTATTAATTTATGATTAGTATATAAATAGTATACCATTCTGTAGTATAAGTCAATTTATTGATGTGTTGCTGATGTAAATTATATATTTTCTGTCCTTTTCTTATGTTTATGTGTTTTGTTAGTTATGTTAAGTCAATATCCCGATGAAGACACACGAGATTACTTCGTAATGCAAAATTATAATAATATTATCTTGTAATTATATAATATATTGTCTAAAAGGTCTATATCTATTAGGTACCATATATATTATGGAATCCGAATGGACTTTAATTAGATACCTTAAAAGCTCCTCAATAATTTCGTTTTAATCTCAAGATGAAATGGAGGAAAACATAAGTAACACCCGAAAGTGCGCGAATTATTTTACCATAATTATTTTTTTCCAACATACCTCCACCACGTACCTGTCGTGCGCTTCAGCCATATCCGTCTGGTCGACGCCGAACACCCCTGAAGCGGGAGCGGAGGCGCAGGATCGCTTTGATACAAGGTGTCGTTGGGTGAGGAGAGGGCGTCGAGCGTCTTTCGGACACGAGCGTAAACGTTTGTTTAGTGCCCACAGCGAGATAAAAAGCCGACGAAACACAATTGATGCAATACAACAACTGCGGGTGGATGACGGGCGGCTCCCGTTTTCCTTCGCTGTTCACCCACATAGAGCGTCCGACGCGCTCCGCGGCAGTTCCCATCCTCTGACTCTCTTCGTCGTAACACGCCGCCCACTCCACCCGACCCTCAACGCACACCTCTCTGTCTTCGTTTTGCATCCGACCATCGATATAGCACTTGTGAAACCCGCGTGTCACTCGCGTTGAGCTATTGCTCTTGTTGGTCTTTTTGTTTTATCCTGCACATCTTGGCTTACTGCGACACACGTGCCTACAACATCATCAAAATATGCATCTAACGAATCTGTCTTTGGTCGTCATTCATGCAATTGGGTGTGCGCTTGGGTCGGCATCTATGTTTCTATCAATATTTAAAAGGAAATGGGATCTCTTACACCTCTTGATAAATGCGTGATAAACATTTACTGCGTACTACTCACTACTCTGTAACTTAAGTTGAATATCTCCTAGCTCGCTCAATTTATGACCCAGTCTTGTATCGAGCTGTTATTTGAGCGATATTAACTGAGAGCCGACTTCATGTGTGGAGTTTTTCGTTTCTATATTTTTGGTTCAGCGTACCCTGAGGGAGCTAGCAACACTTTCTGGAAAAATAAAGTATTTTCCTGGTCTACATCCTTAGTCTAGGTTCAGCCGCCGAGATGTGTTTGCACACACGAGATGTTCTAGCGCCACTTGCTAAAGAAATTTCCATGTAATCCCTGTACATAATATGTGTCGTAGCGAAAACCCTAATTTTTCTTTTAATTAATTAATTATGTTAAGTATGAATCACCCTTTCCTTGTGCGAACCAAGATGCGAAGAACCATTACCAACCATTAGATAATTAACGACCCAAAATGGATTTCTTGCACAAATATCTTAGTTTTTATTCAACGCCTGTACACACGGCCAATCGCTTAGCCATGAGCCATAATATTAACCAACAAATGAGGACACAAGGCAAAATGATCCCTGCGTGTATGCACAAAATAATTTGTGTCTTTCCAAAATATTGTAGAGTACGTCCCAATTGGTGAAAAGATACTATATGGTGTATAAAAACCCATGATCGCCCCTTGGTGTTATATATTTAGCAAGTTGGAACTTTATTAACATAATATATCCATCAAGTTGTGTACAGACTGTTCCACTATAAAGAAAGAATGTCGTGTTAATAACTTTCCTCTCGTAATGTGGAGAGTGCGTGTGCGTTCGTAAAGAGAACGTTATAGATCAGTTTTTGGCTCGAAACTGGGGACGCGAAGGCCTTTGAAAGGGAGCGGCATATTGCCGCTGGAAAATAATTAGTCTGCGCTTAATGGAAAATGCCAAAAGGACAAAAACTAATTTATCAGTATATGAGAGGAACTAGAAGAGAGATCCTTATCCCTTTTCTTAGGGAATTGCCTCAGATTACATCTAAGCCAGCTTCGTTACACTGTACTCTGCCGAATTGTGGTAACCTCCACCCTATCATGTATACCCTTAGCATATCCGCTGGAGTGCACAAACAGTCAACAATCGGCAATGGGCCCGCTATCTATGCTTAAAGAACTATTCTGGTGCTCGCCTTGGTTTGGGTATACACTACGCAACCTCGATTACAGCGTCTCTATTATGTTCAAATTCCGACCACCAGAGACTAATTATCTTGACACTATGAGAATGACAATAAGCTATGCCATAATTTAGAGGTCCATCTAGACACAATTTGAGATTTATTGAGATATAGTAGACAAACCAGTTCTCTCATTATACCCGAAGGAGACTGTAGGGTTCTCATTATCCACAATGGCGGACGCAGCATATACGTATGAGAAGTATAATTTGTATTTCACAAGAAAATTTATATATGTCTCGTCTGGATTTAGACTTCACCCGAAACAGTTACAAAGTTTCTTTTACCACTAATGAGTAAGAATATAAGTCGCGTGGCCGACGGCGATGGACGCCTTTCCTGTCCTAAATTCAAGGATAAGAAGAGAATGGTGATTGCTAAGGCTTACAGAGATAGTATAAGGGCTGGATCGCCCTGAGACATCGAATTGTAGCTGGTGAACGTATGAAGTGCCGTGCCAGTTTCTTCGTCAAGGCACTCGGTCCATTTTATTACGCATCGACCAGAATTAACAAATAGCTGCTTGTTAAAACGTGAAGGAGATTTAATTTAATTATTGTAAAATAGATTTGATATAGAAAAGCTAATCATATCAATCACCGTTTGCCTTAGAAAAAACTAAGCGTTTTACTTTATAAATTAGAGTTTAGTAACTAACTCGCCGCATGACAATATAATAATTTCTCATTCCAGGATTGGCGAGATTAGCGTTTAATAGGAGGTTGACTTCGCGCCTGTCTTCTCTTCTTTGTGCGTAAGAATTGAGGAAACTTTATTTTGTTCCTTGTCCACCGATTGTCTGCTATTGCAAAGTGGAAATTATCGTCAGTTTCTGTTTTGTGTGTGACGCAAATTTTTCATTAGCGTGTTTTATCTCGCAACCAAACAAAAAACCAGTCGGTGCCAATAGCATGATTTGTAGAGTATAATCCGCCGAGAGAACCGAAGCCAGTTATTTCTGTTGCGGTGAATTTTGCAGCAGTTCTTTTTACAATCACTCCCAGAATGCCCGTGGTGAGGTACGTTAGATTAATTACAGCCTATCATAAAAACAATACTAAATATCGAAGGAACGAAAAATAGTACTTTCACCGTATAAATTCTTTTTATAATTTAAAAAAAAACCTACAACCGCGGAAAGATTTTCCATAAGAGATTCAACTAGATAAAAACTTCGTCTATATAACAAGTAGCCGTAGCCGATTTTTTTTCTTTCATCTTGAACACAGATTTTGCTTTCATTTAAAGTCTTTTGGGTAACTTCACTGTGGCAATCTGACGAAACATAGCTACCTTAAACGAGGCTTCTTGGAGACCAAACATCCTAAATTAAGAAGAAAAAACGAATATTTTGTGCATCAGAAAAACTTCTACTAGAAACTAACAAATGTTATTTATATTCTGAAATACTTCACTTCAAGAGGAAATCAGGCAACTTGGAATGAAAAAAGTAAACGCTTTCATAAAGAATTGGAGCTATGACGTATTCAGAGCGTCCTCAAACTTACGCGGCCCGCGGGCCACATGCGGCCTTGAGGACATTTATACTGCCCGCCGGGTGTTTTTGCCGCCATTGCCTTCTGCACTGTAATTTTTTTTACATTTGTGAAGAAACGATCAAAGTTAAATCACTAGTAAATTGTTTTATCTTGTCTAGCGATGTAGAATTTATCAACGTCCCTCACATTAGATTTGCAACTGAGCGCTGCAGCTGCTGATTACACGAGGTCGTTCGCACGTAATACAGTAGAGACTGTATCTATTAGAGTATCAAATATAGGGGCGATGAGGGTAACATCTAGTATAGTGGTAACTGACAGCGTTGCCCGGAGTTTATGGTCAATTGGCTTAATAAGTATTAAAAACCCATTTTTCTTTATCCTCGAGTCAGGCAATAACTAGTTTCAGCACAATTCAATTTTTATAATATACATGAAACCGTCCCACCCGTCAGAAACGCACTCTCGCATGCGCCGAAGTGGATTTGATTTTTCGCTTACTCATAGAAACCACTAAAAACAAAAGAACACTTTTGTTCGGACTGTTCGGCAGGCGTCAGAATTGTAAGATGATGTTACCATTGGCACTATCTGTGCATTCGTGATATGTGCTGTCGAGCCCTCAATTTAAAACAAGCCTGTGGTTTCTAATTTTGCCCATCAGCAAAAGAATATTGAACAAGAAAAGTGAAAAATTGACTCGCATGTAGAATATTCAAAGGAACAGTTGACTCAATATGATTACTTTTTCAAAACATGGAGTTACCAAAGAAGGAGCTGAGTTATATTTGCAACATGTAAAGTCTTCTAAAGTTAAATGAATACAATTTACGTCCCTGCCACGGCACCCTATGAAATCAATCAACATAAAGATAAAATCACCATTAGAAATATTGAGTCGAAGAGAGCGGGCGAAAAGATAAAATAATGATAGACTGAAAAATTACAACTCAATCCTAGTGCAACTCAGTCAATAGTTACTTAGTTGTGAGGCAGAAGCAGCAAAAATATATATCACTGCGAGCAAGTGTTCCAAGTTACCAATGCTGAATAGCTATTTTCGTGAAGGGAGAATTGTTACTAAGAATGCTTTCTTTCTGTTGCCAAAAATGAGTCCAGAGGAGGCCGATTTTATTGTGTTCGGATTTTTAACCTTCACGATTAAAGTGACAATTGAAGAAATGAAGAACGATGTATATATTGAAATTCAGCATTGCAAAACCACAAAAAAACCCTCATATTTTATCTACTAACGTGGCACTCGATCGATAAGCAATATCTAACGTGACACTCTACTATCAACTGTCTTAATTTTGATTTCGTGGGAACGACCCATGATTATTTCAGATTGATCCTAGTACCCGTGGAATCTTTTGCTTATCACTGCATAAATAGATCAAAAAGGAATTCCATAAAACTTAACTATGTCCAAGGTATATATCTAAATTAGAAAAGTTTGCCAAATCTTAACTATTTTTCCGGTGACATCCGACGAGACTAATAAGCGGAACCTAGCACAGAGAAATGGCAACTGGATAGTGCTACTATAAAGCAATAGGTGATTAGAGTGTCTAAAATGAAAAGTTTTGAATTCTCTCTTCTTTATAAAAAAAATAAAATAAAAAATAAAATATAATTAGTTAATGAGCATCTCATCACTTAAAGAAGACTCTTTAAAAGGGGAGTACATTTTATTCAGCGGATAATTCATTTTGAAAGTTTATCGAAGGTTTTAGTTTAAAATACCCCCGAATTATTTTTTACGGTTATCCTAGTATTAAAGCTTGCCATTTTAGGAACTGATATACGAAAAAACATTTCACGAAAATTTGCGAATTCATTTACTTTTTAAATTTTTTCGGAATATCGAGTTCAATTTCCCGCAAGGCGCTTTTCAATTATGGGTCAAAAGTGCTACAGAATCAAAGTTTGATGATTTAACTTCGTATGTTTATCAAGAATTGGAGCATACAACAATGACTGAACAATACTCAGAAGAGGCCCAAGAAGCAAGAAATAAACAGTCCAAGCACTACAGAGAGTTCTTTACAAGGAAGACAACCAGAATACACACAAAAAGAGAAACCTACTAAACAGACTCCTCATTACTTCAGATCGATATGTAGCAAGTTTAGAACGTCTTCAAAATTAAAAAAGAAAAGTGTAAATAAAGAAATTATTAAATTATTACATGATTTAGTGAAAATGGATGTAGATGATTCTGAAGATTTATCAGATAGTAACGGGACCTTCAGTAATTCTATTTTTTTCTATTCTTGTAAAAATATTGTTCGCTTTAAAAAATATGATTTCTTAATACGTACTTTGTTTGTTAACTTATCTAACATTGATGTATATGAATACAGTCTATTTGCTATGTCATTAAAGAATTGCCGTTTAATTTTATATTGAAGGTTAAACATTTTTTATGTTACTATAAATGATGCAATTTGTTTATTGTACTCATTTTGTAATATTTAAGTAATATACAACGTGGTTTCATTCAGTTTCACTCATTATCTTAGCAATTAGAATTTCTGTTCCATAGATCCTCAAAATTA
>BOPP01000120.1:1767989-1791042 GCA_017312745.1 Gryllus bimaculatus | reverse complement strand
CGTCTTATTTCATTTCCAACAGACAAATGAATTATTTTTTAAAGTTTTCTTCATTTCAAGATCATTTTGCTTTCATTTTAGTTAGCCTTCTTTACTTTGTACTGAATTTCACGAACAATTAAACAATGATGAATCGCTCTTGCGTAATATGGAAGTTTTTAGGTTCTACATTGTGATGAGTAGTCTTACTCTAACCATGGCGAAGATGAAAATGTTATCGAAACAGAGAAGCTCCATTTCAGCAGCGACCACGTGGCTAAATCCTGTGTAGTCCGATCCATATGTATCACTAGACTAGCCTTAAAAATACATTTCCGTCATGATAAAAATGTAAGCTTCCATCTGAAAGTCACTCTCTTCTGGTTTCGCTGAAACGATTGGGAAGCAGCGCATCTGACATTACAAATATCTTCCAGGGTTTTCAGGCTTTCCGAAGAGCAAAGGGTTTCCGAAGTTTTGTGTATGATGTTTTTCGTATGTACTTATTTGAAAGCAATTTACTGAAATAGAATGTTAAACTATCGAATGTTTCTTCGAGAAACAATAACAATGGATTGTTGTTCTTTTTATTTTCAATTCAGTTTCCAATGGAAATGATGTCGTCTCACCCTTGCTAAAGAAAAGTGAGTTTGTTGTTTTAAGCGAGAGCGTTATTCCGGAGCATTCAAATTCATAGTTCTCCTCGTGACGTAGAATATACAAAGGCATGAGAAATCCCGCGTTCGCGCGTGCGAAGGGGTGAAAAGAATCAGAGCTGCGTGAGAACGCGCGTTTCATGGGGCTCTCTTCCGCCGCCGCCGCACGACTCCGTCCGCGTGTTGCGCGCGTCCAGCGCTCTCGCCGCCACCTCCGCGGCAATATGATCCCGGAGGCCATCTTCCTTTTACGCCAGTTCCGAGAAGCGTCGCTGCACGGCGGGGCGAGCCGGGCACGCCGCCGCACCTGCATTCGCAGAGGATTTAAGTTTGCTTTCACCTATGACATCCGGATTACCCATACAGCTGTGGCGCATACTTACGTAATTTGAACTTTTGGAGACGATGGAAAAATCATGGAACGTTGTAGACAGCTATACAGTTTAAATGTACATTATACGTTTTACAGGGATGTCATAGTTACATAATATTAAATATACTGCAATTTAATTATTTCTCTCCGCAATTGTTTTCCTGTTCAGAGAAAAGGTGAATCGTGGAAATAACATACTTACCTTTTGTTTTTGTTTCCGATTATCATGAAAACAAATTACTTTCATTGGCAGAGGGGCCCTAGAAGGATGGCTAGCATATATTCCTTTCACTGTTGGGGTCCCGAGTTCGATCCAAGGCCAATTTATGAGGAATCTGTAGTGACAATGTGAGCTCTCGATAGATTTGCCGGGTTTCTCTTTTTCCCCCTGCCTTTCATTCCATCATTCACCTCCATTGCCGCAATAGTTATCATCTACTCACTAGAAATCATCACGCATTCAATTCTGTGTGACCCAAAAAAATAATTTAAAAAAGTCAATAAATTACGTATTAACATATTAAGATTATGTAAAACATACAAATGTCCGATCTAAATGGAATAGGAAAAAAACAACAACAAAATTTGTGACTGCCCACTCTTGACATTATTGTTTCACACGAAAATATGTCAATTATTGTGCAATTCTGTGGATCAAATGATTTCCCCCTCTAGTTGAGCTTGTGAGACTCGTGTCAATTCCGGACCGTTTGATGTTTTGAGCCGCAGGCGCCACAGCTTAGGGCAGCAACAGCAAGACACGACGCACGCACACGAAAAAAACCCGGCGGGTTCGCGCGTGTTTACGGGGGCGGGGCGGAGCGAGGGACGAGGCGACGGGCATTGGCCGTGCGCACTCGTGCGCCGTCGCCCGCCATTTGTATGTGCCACGTGCGCGCGCGGCGGCCGCTACTGCAAACAGGGGGTAGCGAGTGCCGCCCGCCCAGCACACAAGGGCGCGTGGGACGGGGTGGGCGCGCGAGAGGTGTGGTTTTTGTTGGATAATGCCAGGTGTGCCATGTTTGATGGATCTGGAGGTACGGGAGGTGGGGGTGCAGGAGACATTTCCACCTACAAACTGGTAGTGGTCGTGGCTTTCCATGTTGCAGGCACGGGTTGTTTCATTTAAACAATTTTTAATATTTAGGTTTCATTTTTTCTATACATATCGATGACGTAAATTATAATTAATTTGTTTTACAGAATTGAAATAGAAATTGGATACCACGTTTCTAATGTCTACTTTTCGTGAACTTTGGTTACGTTATTAACTGAACTTACGTTATCAATGGATTAGTGCTCTTGATATAGCAAGCATAGACCTAATCTGAAGAAGCTTAAACATCACTTACATAATTTAAAAAAGTATCAGAAATGCGAAATGCTGTTTTAATTATTCGATTAATACGTATGATGTAACTGAATTGATGGCTTCAAATCCCTTTGATTAAATAGTGGTATAATTCCAGCGAATGCATAAGTTGGACCCTCGATTAATTGTCGCGATAATGTTCTCTAAATGTTGGACGGTTTCTGTTGAATGAAGAAAACGAAAACAACAACAATCACTAATCATAAAGTTTACGAGAAAATAGTTTTAAGAAGGTTTTATTCAGTGTTGAGAAAAAGAAAGAAAGTTAACTTTGCCCTTTGTCCATTGCGAGCTTGCCAACTCTTTGTAACCTTTATTTCGCAAATTAAAATATTGAAGTGAGTGACCTTGGTCTGTTTTGTTTGTGCAGGCACGGGCAACACCAGCACGGACGGCACCTACAAGCCCAGCTTCCTCACGGACCAGGAGCTGAAGCACCTCATCCTGGAGGCGGCGGACGGTTTCTTGTTCGTTGTCACCTGCGACACCGGCCGCATCATCTACGTCTCCGACTCCATCAGCCCTGTGCTCAACCAGTCGCAGGTAAGTTGTGCCACCTTACTGCTGTTCACTATTTTGTTTAGGTGCCTGTGACAGGCAGCTCCTAGGTTCGAGTCCCTACATTGGCAAGATTTTCGATACTAGCTTGACAGATATGTCGACCTCAGTCGCTATGTGGAGGAGAATTCTAACAGCCGGCTGCTCTGATTGGTAGTTTTCGTGGTTTCTCCTATCAACGCCAGGCGAATGCCGAAGCTGTTCCCTAGCAAACAGTCCAGGGACCGCGCGCGATCCTTCCTTCCTCCTGTTTGTCCTGTCCTCACCACTTACGTACACACTTACACTGACAAGTACTACCCTGCTATATGCCAGGACACCAGTCGGGAGCTTAGAGCTTGCCCCGGCTGGGGCGGTGACTCGCTGATGTGAGATTCCTGGGAGGTACCTCATTCACATAAACATACAAAAAAAATTGTGTTTTACTGTTTATTTACTGGCTACAATCGTAGAAGTAAAAGTTAATTAGACGGAGTTTGTGGAGTTTTAATCTTTTCAAAAATTAGGGGACAACAATATGGAAGTGCAAAGCAAATCCGGTGAAGAATCAAATGTAGTTGTAGATATTGGGACATAATTTTCGGAACTAATTCAAAATGATATTATTGGAGAAAAATGCTGAGGATCAGCTTATAGGTGATATTTTATGGACATTTTTGTGTATATTAGCAAAGAGGCGTTCAAAATGGGAGCGGAACTAGTGTCTTAACTATTCGCAACATCCATACCTGCCGTACCCTAAATAGAATGTAAAAGTCTGAAAGCATATTTTATTATGATGTACCATAATGTTCATAATTGCAAGGAACATTCGTATATTATGATTAAATAAATTATTTCCATTACAAATTTTCTAGCGTTTTTTATATTTCGAATGCCAGAAATAGGGGCTCCTCACGAAACGTTTCGAGGGTCCGAGATGCGATAAAAATCAAGTTTTTTCTCATTATTACTTCTAATCTATGGATGTGTAGTCGGTAAACGGAAAACTTTAGGCCGTTGTTCATGTGAAACGATTTTCTTTAATGGATCTTCAAAAGAAGAAATTTGCCAAAGCTGCGAAATTACGGATTCAAAAAAGTCACCGAGTGACTAACTTCTCTGTGATCTCAGTTCTAACATGAACATACAGTGTGTTAGAGACCAAAAACCGCGTTTACAATTTTTGAGAAAGTGCAAATATACGAATGTCGTAGAGTAAATATCTTTATTCTTTTATATTTTGTCAGAATGTTTTTCCATTATAATGTAAAATATATTGTAACTAATGCATGATAGGCAAGTGTACAATGAGAAAAAAGCGAACTTGTTTTCTCCACTGAATATTTTCTGTTATATTCAATGGTAATAGAGTAATTACACTTTTCTGTTAATATAAAAGAAAATCTGTTCTTGTGATCATAATAACGGTACCTCATCAAAAAAGATTAATTTGTTCAGACAATTTTCTTTACAAATTTTTACAAAGTTTTAAAATTTACAAAAATATTAAAACAAACCCAGCGGATAATGTGGGTAGCTATATCCACACCCACTCGAATATGAGGTGAGAGAAATATTTCATAAACGTGAAATTCCAGGAATGACCGAAGTTTGTCGGTGTTGTGTCGACTCAAAACGTATATGCAATTTACTACGTTGGACGATCGGCTCAACAGTATTGCGAATTTACATCTTTATAGCACATATCCGGCAAAATCGTTTCGTAAAAGTTATTAAATGATTATATATCAAGAAATGCAAAGCGCCGCACTGCTTTTGAATTGCAAAAATGAAATGCTGAAGTTAGATAAAGTAAATGGAATGACAATTTACTGATAAATATGACAATTTAAAGAGAGAAAATGTTTTGTATTTTCCTTTCACGAACACTTTTGGTGGGTGATGGACTGGGGAGGGAGACCCCCTCCCGGGTCAACTACCCCAGTGGGATTTAACACAATCGCCAGTTCTGCGCTCAAATAAATGCATAGAACTGTTGCAGCAATTTTTAAATTGTATGCGATTTAAAATTGTCAATTTTTTAAATTATTTTTTTATTTTTTAACTACAGCTCAGCAATCGAAAAACAAATCTGAAAAAATTCACGTTTTGTGTTTTAAGAAGAACTTGAGATTTTTTCAAGGCTCTTCCTGTGTTCTAGGAAATCAATTTTTTTCTGGCAGTATGCGTTATTTTAATGTTTTTATTTTCACAATAGGATAAATAGTGTCAAAGTTGCCGAAGAAATTACAATAAAAACACGTTTCTTGTCTGTTACTTTTTACCATCTTTTGCGGACAGGACCCTTTGCCCCCCCTCAATATAATGTCCAAAATCTGCCACTGCCCATTGAAGTTTTGCATCAACCTCCATTCCGGCGTTTTATTTTTTTCTTCAATGCTGCACCTGGACTAAGTAAATTTTAAATAGCAATTTTAAAAAATCTAGCCACTTGAGATTATGTAACAGCACTGCGAGAACAGTTTTTTTTCCGCAATGATGTGTGAGTTAGTTTTTACAATCGATTTCCATTATTCGCCGCGCTACCCACTTTCGGAACATTTTTATAGTGTTCGTTTTCTTGTTTTAATGCGAAAAATTCTTATCCTGTTTTAGTTATTTTCTGTGTACTTAATTACATTTTCCTGCATTCTACATGTTAATTTTGTTCTCTGCTTCTCAATTGGTTTGTTCCGGTTCCATTGATTTATCTGCATTGCCGATATGTGCCACGGATCACGTCCTCAGATCTCCGCGACCCACTTTCCTAGATCTTCGCTCACTTGCTCTGTCGGGACTGAGAGATGTTACGCAAGATTATCAGTAGCGAGCGGATTCCTATGATTTTGCATATTTTTCTTCTGCTGTTTCAGGGCATAGCTAAGTAAAATTGCTTGACATTTGGTTAGTATTGAATGCTATGGAGGCTAACATGTTAAAACATATATGGCCGATTTTTCCTATTGGTGCATATTTGTGTAATTGTAGCCGCATAGTTTGCATATATCGTTAAAAGTCTTATCTCTTAAACGTTTCATCTTTGCTTAGAACCATCTATTTATTTATGGGTGTTCATTGATTAGAATGAGCTGGTTAGTTTGCGTGTTTTTTTTTCTCTACGTAACAAAAAAATACTTGTACGAATGTAGGATATTTCTTGAAATATCTTTTTTACCCTGGTTGAAGGAATGCATCAAGGTATACAATGTACTTCACTAAGATGAATGTTTACGCCAATTATTTCTCCCGCGAAGTAATTTAGATGGTATTATGTTTGCTCAAAAATATTTTTCAATTCAATTCAATTTTCAGGAAAAGCATGCTTCTCCTGAATTTTATCAAGAAAGGATTATACGGGAAATTAAATATTGTTAATTTTTATTGCGCATTAGAGGGTATTAGAGGGTATTTCATATTTTGTAGATCATAAATGCATATTTTAATAGCATATTTCAAGCTTTTTAAGTCATTACGTCATGTTCGTTATCGGAGGTCCATTAGAGTAAACTCGCCTAATAGTAAAGATTACTGTTTTCCGGAGGAATGAAGCAACCATCTCGGAAACGGCATATGGTAGAGAAAGTTGTTGCAAACAATTAGTGGCTGTAAAGTTCCCAATTATGTTACATGAATACATTGAATTAGGGCTATGCTGGCGGCTGAGTGTTAAATACAAGTGGTTATTTCTATAAGTGTAACATTAGGTTGCGCTGTGAGGTCGTCCGTAAAGCGACTGTTTCAAAACACACAACAGTTTGATGTTTCATTGTGCGTTTTTTATATAGAACGTGCAAACCGTTTTGCCTCTCGGCAAAATTAGAGCTTTCAAGTCTAATGTCAATCAAGGCGTCAAGTGTAGGCCGGGCACGCACGCAAAGGTGCACTTGGAATTGACACTTCATAGTAGTGTTGGTTACTGCATCCGGGGGGAGGGCAGATATCATGATGTAACATGGCAGTCAAATAAAGCATGGAACCATTCCGCAATCTACAAACACTGAAGTAAGAGCATATCTTAAAACATTGATCTCGCTTGTGGTTGGAAATACCATTTTTATTTAAAAGGAATTGCAACATATTAGATGAAGTGAACAATTGACTGTGCTGACAAGTTTGCATATGTACGGTGCAGAGGTTGCCAGTAAATTGTTTGCAAAAATAATTGTTTTAAATCTATATGTATATATTGAAGAGCCAAAAACAATGGTACACCTGCCTAATTTTGTTTAGGACCCCCGCGAGCACGCAGTAGTACCGCAACACGACGTGGCATAGGCTCGACTCTTTGAAGTAGTGCTAGGGGTAATGGACACCGTGAATCCTGCAGAGCTATGTATAAACCAATAAGAGTACGAGGGGTGGAGATCTCTCATGAACAGCACGTTTGCATGGCATCCCAGATGTGCTCAATAATGTTCATGTGTGGGGATTTCGGTGGCCAGTGGAAGTGTTTTAAGTCCAGAAGAGTGTTCCTGGAGCCATTCTGTACCAATTCTGGACGTGTGGGCTGTCGCAACGACCCGATGGAATTGCCCACGTCCGTCGGGATGCACAATGGACATGAATAGGTGCAGATGATCAGACATGATGCTTACGTGTCACCTGTCAAAAATCTTATCTAGACGTATCATGGGTTCCATATCACTCAAGCTGCACACGCTCCATACCATCACAGAGCCTCCACCAGCTTGAACAGGACCCTGTTGACATTCAGGGTCCATGGATTCATGATGTTGGTGCCATTTTCGTACTCGTCCATCCACTCGAAACAATGTGAAACGAGACTCGTCAGACCAGGCATTGTGTTTCCAGTCATCAACAGGCCAATGTCGGTGTTGACGGGGCAAGACGACCCTCGTCAGCGTAAAGCTTTGTGTCATGCCAGTCATCAAGAGTACACGGGTGGGCCTTCGGCTCCGAAACCCCATATCGATAACGTGTCTTGTTGAATGGTTCGCACCAGACACTTGTTGATGGTCCAGCATTGAAATCTGCAGCAATCTGCGAAAGGGTTGAACTTCTGTCACATGCAATGATTATCCTCGATCGTCCTCGGTCCCGTTTCGCTCGATCTTTTTGCGGCCGCAGCAATGCCGGAAGTTTGTTGTTTTACCGTATTCCCGACATTCACGGTACAGTCGTGAAATGGTCTTATGGATAAATCTTAATTTCATCGCGATGCTACGTCCCATTTCACTTGCGCCGACTATAACGTTACATTCGACCTCAATTAAATCTAGATTAACCTGCCATTGTTGCGGCATTAACCTATCTAACAACTGTGCTAGTCTCTGCTTGTCTTATAGTCGTTTCCGACTGGAGCGTCGTACTCTGGTTCCAAATCTCTTTACTTTAATACACATAGCTTTCCCGTTTTTTTTGGCTCTTCAGTTTGTTTTACAAAGTCGGGTACTTACTCCATTTATAACTGAAGAAGGGTCAATTTTAATTACATCTGATCTGTTGGATTCATCTCCCCCTTATAGCAGAATAACTATTAAAATATCGGGATTATTCACTAGATGACACTGTAAACGAAACTAAATATTCATGTCGAATGCAACACGCAACACGCATCGGCGCTATTTAAAAATCTAAATCGTTAAATAACTCCTAAACGAAGCGTTCTAGGCAATAAAAAACCTAAACGTTTGAGGCCAAAAGCCTCAAAGAAACGTTTCTCATACCTTAATCTACAGGATGATATATTTTTGAACACACTATTACATTTTTGCTGGGAGGGTTAGAGGGGGGAGAGAAAGGGAGATGAAGGGCACAACGTCCGCTAATAGGAAAAAAATAATCAAGAATCTGGTTATATTGAATGGGGAGATCTATAGTAAGTCGATTTTCTGTGAGACATTTTAGAAGTTAAAGTTAAAAACCTTATGAATGAACAGTACTTAATATGTATACGATATTTGTAATAAAATCGAAAACAATTTGAAAGGAATTGCATTTTTTTAAATTCACGTTTCATTAGTCATAAGGGAAAAAGTTAAATTTAATATTCGTATTTTTGCTCGAAATTATTTTAGGGAGTCTCAAGAGCATTCGGTTAGTTACCTACAAGTCTCCAAATATTTGTAAATTCGGTTACGACTACAAGCTTCATTAGAATTAAATACCAAAACAGAGATAAAATTAATCTTACGGGGGAATGGCTTAACCGGTTAAGGAAGTAAAACTATTAAAAGCAAGTGAGAAACTCGGCTTCATGTAGTCCACTGTTAGGGGATGATCTTAGACTCCGGCTTGATAAGGGTGCGGTCGGGATTTCCCCGTGACGTTAAAGAGGAGCAATGAGCGAGAAGCGGAATGAAACGGAATTGCAATTCTATTTTTAAGGGGATGGAAAACAAGTTTTTACTGTTTCGTCCTTACGGTGATACTTCGTTAAAAGATAAAGTTATGTAATTGTGCGCTGAAAACCGGTGAATTTTTAGCAGAAAACATATTTATGAGCCATAACAGAAAAGTGGATAAATCCTGTTGCTAAATATAGAAACAAAATCATCTAACGCGTGGTGTTGCTAGAATCCATGTTTTGTGGGCCCTGGATATCAAAAAATCGATTGATGGCAAAACGGATGTGTCCGTCTGTGGTGTCAACGCTAACGCTTAAACCGATTTTCTCCAAAAGTGATATTCATCGATCGATCTGAAAGAACTCGATGGTTTAGGGGGTTTCAAACGGATATTTTGATTATTGACCACAGACGGGTAGGGTGTTTTACATGAAGGCTCAAAAATAATTTCAACATTTTCTAAAAAACGTGTCCTTTCTTTCTTTCTTTCTTTCTTTCTTTCTTTCTTTCTTTCTTTCTTTCTTTCTTTCTTTCTGTCTTCATGGATAAAAGAAGAAAGGCTTAAAAGAATGGCGCTGGTCTCATTTTTGTTGAACTCTCTGAATTTTCGAAAGTTGCAAATGAAGAATTAATACGATAAATTATGTGATGTTTAGCACCATGTCCTCTTTTCATGTAATAACTTATATAATTACTTTTTTCGTGTAGACATTTCAGCAAATTCGGTGTCAGTCTACCGTACGTAAATATTGACTTGTATCATCGTTCCCTTACTTCAAGCCTGCACAGCATTCTGCACTTTGACTGGCCTCGAGAACCGCGCTGGAGGTGGGGATAAGACTCATTCTAGGAGTAGGGACCGCCAATGAGAACGCGATCGAACCGTAGTACGTAAATTAAAAGTCCAATTTCGAGAACATTATGGACTGTTACATACTGTTCAAGTATCATTACCTTTTATTTTGTAAATACTTGTTGTCGATTTATGACAATGTATACTATGAACCTAAAACGAATTAGACATTTATCTTTGATTAGGATAACTTTAGTATTATAATTGCTTGTAGGCCAGAAAATGTAATTCGCTTTGCTACGATGTAATCGCTAATTTAGCGTGCTGCTGTACACAACATTGTAATATTGAAACTTTTTTGTTTGATAGCAGTAATAATTTGTTTTTTCATTAAGTACGTTTAATTGAATGAGTCGGTTCTATCGAAGTAAAAAACGTATATGTAAAAAAGCATGATGACGTGCTTGTAGCTAGAAATACGGTAGATTACATATTTAAATAACTAGGGAAATATTCTGACAGTGTGGATCATTGCATTAGGCGTCCAGGCATTGAATCTACTTGCCGTGACTATCCCTCCCCGCAAAGCTGTCTACTCCCAATCACTTGCACTTTCAGACGCGGGTAGACAACTGGCTCCTAAGTGCAGAATACTCGCGGAAGCAGTCGTTGTACAGGCCTTCTTTACTGTATATTTCCGAAAATCTTCGAACATTGTGAGTGTTTAGTTCCATTATTGATATTATAATGGCATTAAGAATTCCCCGGTCGATCGTCCGTTCAGTTGTTGCCCGCAAAAGTGCACATTGGGACCAGTTCGCTAGCGCCTCGGGATGCTTGGATGGCACGCGCGCGACGGCGGCGGCAGCAGCAGAGCACGCGCTCGCGCTGCCTGTGCGGTCGCAGCGTCGCTTTCTGGAATGCCCCTGATGGATGGCGCCACCTGCCTTTGTATCCGCAGACAAGAGCGCTAAGCGCTCGCCCGCCAGGCGCGTCCTTCTAAAGTCGTCCACGCATTCCTTCGAAAGGTCCTTTACGTCTGTTTTTGAAAAGCGTGAGCACTGGAAGGGCGAAGGCCCGAAAGCTCAAAGACTCGAAAGTGCCGTTGAAAGTTTCATTGAATTGTAGTCAGGTGTTTCCGGTAGAGCGTTTTGCAATTATCTTCTGACACCTTAGGGGCGGTCACCGATAGTACTCATGTGCATCTTCGTAGCACTCATTGATACAAAAGAACAATTTCGAGTAAAAAAGATCTTGGAAGTAAGTATACAGTGCATAACAGTTTTGTTTGTGCAGTGTAAAAGTTACGGGAATTTCATGGATTATTGCATAGGAAATACGCTTAATATTTTATTGACGTATTTACCACGAATGTATGATGAAAAATTAGATAAAAAAATAGTAATAACTCCTTAATTTATAAAAAGAAGCAAGATATTTTATCAAAAATCACCATATAGTGCGACGTTCATTCTATTCACGTGAAACATTGTACACTTAAATAAATTCCCTTATTTCTAGGCTGTTAATACTTTTTGTCACGTTCTGACATCGTTCATAGCGGCCATTATCTGCTATATTAGTATTGAATATAGTAATAACGTAGTAGTGACGTAAATGAAATCATCGTAACTCTTCGTTTACGAGGCTATTCTTTAAGAGAAATTGGATGGAGGGTGATCAAACCTCATTCTACAGTCAAATATGTGTTAAATATGTTTAGATACAATGGTTCAACAAAGAACATTCCAATACAAAACAAGAGAAAGAAGCTTAGTGACCGGAACGAACTTTTCAAAATTCAAGAGGTGAGGAAAACCACAACATTAAGAGCTCCCAACATCCGCAAAATGATGAAACAAATACTCAAAATATACTATCAAACCAGACACTTCGGAGAGTGCTGTGGGAGTACAGTTATCATCGCAGAAGAACACAAGAGACCATTCATAAGTAGAAAACATCGACTTCTCAGAATTAAATTCTGCAGAGGACACGAAAATAGATACGATGTTCAGGAATAATGTTATTTGGTCGGATGAAACGAAAACAACTCTTTATAGTTCTTATGGATGCCAAACGGCATGGATAAAGGGAAATACGACCAATGAAACTTGCAATACTGTACCTACTGTGAAACACGAAGAAAGTTCTGTAATGTTTTGGGGGTGCATGTCGTCTAATCGGGTTGGAACTATGCAGATCATCGACGGCATTATGAACAAATGGGGATTCTGAGGTGTCTTGAAGAAGAATGTTAAGCGGAGTGCAAAAAAAAAATGCTATTTAGGCCAAGATACATTTTTAACAATTGATCCTGAGCACACTGCTGATATCTGCACACAAATGGAACGTGTCCAAGCAATTGCGAACTCTCCATCAAACTCCTGATCTGATCCCGATCGAACATGTATGAGTTAATTAAAAGAAAAGGGTGCATCCCAGAAAACCTCTTTCACAATTAACAGTTAAAATGTGCTGTGGCAGAAGAATGGAGAAAAAATTGATATGAGGTGCATTTATTGCAGATACGATGCAAATCAGTCCTCAAACCCAAAAGCTATGCGTTAGGGTATTAAATGTTGTTTTTTTTTCTGAATTATGGAATATATTCTTTAATATTTTATAGTGTACAAAGAAGACTATAGCGCGGTTATAGTCAAATTTTGTTCTTGTTTTTTTTTTAATTTTATTTGAAAGCAAATAAAATTTTCTTCATCGTTCGTCGGAAAACGCCAAATTCCCGACAAACTATCATTGACGGGCCCTGGCATCGAAAAAGTGGATGAATCTACTTCCTGTACACATTAAATTACTTTCTCTAATACGTGTAGTCAGAATCCATGTTTTGTGGCTCCCTGATACCGAAAAACGATTGATGGCAAACCGTATTTCTGTCCGTCTGCGGTCAAAGCTAGCGCCTAAACCATTCAACCGATTTTCTCAAAAATAGATATTTCTCGATCAATTTATAAAGAACTCGAGGCCTTGTGAGTTTCAAATGGATATTTTTTGAGAATACTGTACATGTAGTCTCATCATTTTCAAAATTTTCTCAAAAATTGCTCAAAATTTTTCGAATAAATTTTGTTCGTGGATAGCGTAAAGGACGCTATTAGGAGGCGAAAGAGAATGGTGAAGGTCTCATTTTCGTTGAACATCCTTATTTTTTTTCAATTGCTTAACTTCGAATTTTTTCGGCGTCTTTCTGTAATTCAAGTTTCAATTCAAGAATTCTTACTATTCAAGATAGAGATTTTTTCCTTAATGAAGTCTGTTCTGTAAAGACAGACTTTGAAGTAAGGTCGTGTATACATTTTCCCAAATATGAGAGTAGTGTTCGCGTCATGTTGCTTTAAATATTGGCAATTTTACATTTTTTAAACCAATTGTTGTTGTTGTTTTTTCAGAAAACGGCTCAAAATTTTTTCTTGGTATGTATCAAAAAACTGTAAAAAATGGATACTTGTATCTTTTCTGGCAATCTCTTTTTAATTTCGCAAAATTGCACTAATTTCGTAATATTCCACTAGAAATTTTAGAGAAGGTAGTTTCTTTTTTAAACAACATGTTCTAAAATCAGCTTTTTAAAAAATGTCATGTACAATTTGTGAGAAAACTAATAGTTTTCGCGTAATATAGCTTGAAATTAATGCAATTTATAAAAAACAAATTTTCATAAAAAACTATCCTTTTTTCTTTAATTTTTCCCTACGTATAAAACAAGGGACACTTAAAAGAATGGCACGGGTTTCATTTTCATTGAAAATTGCCAATTTAGAAATAAGGCGAGAAAGTATGTGATGTTAAGCACCACTAGTTCGCATTAAGAAATAAGTAGGTGTGGCAGTCTAAGGTGGGTAACTTGGCAACAGCAACAGCACAATTGCTACGGCGGCCTCCTGCTTCCTGGAATGCGTCCACCCTCCGCCTTCCCTTTGTGCGTGGGCGTTCGCGCCCTCTGCCCCGATCTCTTTCGCGCCGTCATTGTGTCACCCACCCGCTGCGCCGCTCCCTCGCAAAGTCGGGCCTCAAAAGGTGGCTGGGACAGTCGCGGAAACAAATGAAGGCCAGGGATTGTTGAAAGCGCAAAGGGAGGTTTGATGTCGTAAAGTAATCTCCGCTAATCTGTGAACACCGTGACATCTCAGCAGAGCAGTCTGTTACGTTTTACACGAGTGAAAAGTAAGTAAAATAATAAATCGCGAACATTTTCAGAGTATTAAAGTTCCCGAAAATGCTGCCCTCAGTGCTGATTCTCTTTAGCTATTAGATGGTAAAACAATCGCAGAAGCGGTATGAATCTATAAGCATATTCACGTAATATACTTGTGTGCTAGATCTCAATAAACCTCTTTGCAGTGAATTTAAAAAAAAATGTAAAAGGTGATTCCATACAAAATGTAAGTTTTAAGTTCAAATTTAAACTTTAATTTTTATTTTTTTATTTTTTTAATGAGACCCAATTTAACTTGCAGTGGAGGCACGTAAACATTTTGTGGGGTCATGAAGAGGAGTGTTAACCTCATTTCTCTGTTCAGGCGGTAGTTCATTCCGAGCAGTTTCTTGTTTTTCCCACAATAATGATTTTTTCTGTCTCAGCTGCCCCACTTACATGGAATGCAGCACTGCTTTGTGTAACCGAAAACAAATGCAATCTTCAGATATGCTTCAGATATCCTTATATATTCCATTTGAATTTCTTATAATTGATAAATATGAGGAGCAGTTTAATGTTATCGTATGTCTCTTTCGAAATTAACTCATGAACAGCCGGAACTAAAGGAAATTTGTTGCTGTTGTGGAGAAGTACTGCTTTCAGATATATTTTGCTATAATCTATGAACACGATACATTCAGTTACATTAAAATCATGGTCAATATTCTCTACACCGGATTCCATGTCGTTACAAAATGCTATGTCTCTTTTCTTGGAGAAATAGTTTGAAAAACTACTTGGCGGTTCCGAAAAACACACTTTCTTACAGGGGAAAAGAAGATGCCATATTTTCATTCGTAAAGCTAAAAGCTCAGATTGATGCTTCTTCGACAAATTTAAATTGCAAACTAGATGGTTGAGATCCCTTTGAGACAAAAAAATGGTTCATTTGAGTTACAAGAGGCTTGAAATATTGGGTCACCATGGTAGTTAAGACGTAATGACGCATTACAGATCGCTGCCAATACTGCAACAGTTCGTTTATTTAACATTTTAACGCAAGTATTGCTGTCAAATTTGCGGATTTCGTCAAATCCTGGGTCTTTTTAAATTTAAGGAATTTGATTACTGATGCTGCCTCCGATGGTGATATAAATTTGATTGGTGGCGCTGCGGTTGGGACTTTAATATTTAAATAATCTGTTATTTCAATATTTAATTTATTATTTGTTACTGTTGCCGTTTAAACATATCTTCCAGGTGATTAGCTATAGTTTGTCTTTATTCTTCTTGAAATAAGCTAAATTTGAACCTAGTTGCAATGGGGGAACTTTTGTTTTATCCTTGTTAATACGTTTGACCGTAGTCCATAGATGTATAGAATTTGGGTGTATTCCGTCTATAAAATTCGTATAATTGGAATATCTTAATTAATCTAAGTGGGTTTTAATGTCTTGTTAATTTATTAATTTTTCTTTGGATGTTCATCCTTCGAGTTCTTTGCCAGTATCGTCTCAGAGTATTACGTTCCCGTATACGTACGTATATACGGAGCAAAATATGTACTACGAGTATAAGAAAAGTTATGTAATGCTGTGGAAAATCTATTTCAAGACTTCACCGAAAGTACACGTTTGTGGGTTCCCTAATACCAACTTTTTTTCTTTCTCTTCAAAACTTCCGACTGTTCGTCCGTCTGGTGTCTGTGCACACTATTAGGGCCTAAATTATGCGTAGATGTTTTTCCAAATTGAAGAAACCCCTGTTCAATTGGGCTCAAGTCGAAACGTGGAAATTTTGAAAAACATTCTTCTAACTTTTTGGGTATTTTACATGACGCCCTCTGGACATTTTCAAAATAGAGTGACATACACTTATAAACATGGCAAATGTCCGATTTTCACGGTTAACTCTGAATTTTCGAAAATTTTAAATGTATGGTTTTTTCGGGGTCTTCCTGTAGCTACAAAATTAAAGATATAAATTTTTCCTTCAAATAAAATTTGTTCTCCATAGTGGACATGTCATGTACTTTTTTTCGAAAAGTTTAGAAGTCTTCGCGTGATATTGGGTGCAATATGTGCCATTTTAGAACAACCACAAGAAAACGATATTTTCAAAAACGGCTCCAAGTTTTTCTTTAAACTTTTGGTAGGAATAGTGCTAAATGTACTCTATATGATGACATAAACGCCATATTGATCTATTCTTTTGTTGTCGGTCTTTCAAAAAATGCAAAAAAACATTGCTTTTACTTGCCTCTCATATCGTTCATATTTACATTAGCAACGATTTGTTCACATTATATTTATGAGTACGTGTGCTTTAAATAATGTCAGATAATGTTTCTAGAACACCATTTTCTGTGAAAACTACCTCAAACTTTCAAAAACGGCTTAAAATTCTTTCTTCAAACGTTTCGAAGGGAAGGGGTTTTTTGAAAGATCTCTCACGCCTTTAATTTGCAGATTTCCAGCGATTTGTAAACACACTTCTGTTGCAAAGTAACATTTGTGACTGGAAGTGCTTGAAATGACTTCAGAAAATATTTTTCGGAAACTCAATAGTTTTCTGTGAAATGAGATTCAAAATTTGCATTCACAGAAACGTTTAAACACCTTTTTTTAAACGGCCCAATTATTTTTTCTATTTGCCATTTAGGGCGAGGTTTTTCTGTTCTTTAATGTTCTTAAAATAATATTTCCGTTCTAGTATAAAACCGAAAAATTTCAAAAAATTGTACTTTAAGCGGTGATAGATGGCAGCTGGCAAGAGTATGTGGCAAGTTCAAGAAGCTAGCCGAGACCAAAGGAAGTAGGAAACTAATGCGGGAACGTCTGTGCCATTCTGTAGCACCACTAGTTTGTGAATTTAATTAGGCTAATATTTATGGGTGGTTTGGTTTTTGGTTGGCGGAATGGTATGGTGAATTGTTTTAATGAGTGCATGTTGGCATTAGAAAATCATTCAGTTTCTTTATCGAAGTCTTGTATCGATTATATGGATACTAGTAATTGTAGGTCATTAAAATTAGCATATTTGTTCCAATTTGTGATTTCTCTTATAATGTTCTTAATGTCGAGATGCTGCATTGGAGAAGATAAGGGTACGATTTTTGACTGTTGACAGTGATCTGAATCACGTTCGTTTAGAACATTTTGATTGAGAGGAAAGTTTATGTTTTCAGTCAGGATAATATTTAAGATAGCTGGTACATTTTAATGTGATGGATATCATGTCGCCTCATTTGGTGTCATTATCTTAATGTTATTAATGGTCACAGATGCTTAGATTAATAGTATTTTATCGTGCTAAGATCTAGTATTGGTGTTTTTGTTATCAAGGTCTCCTAATAGGATGGTTGTATTATTGGTAACGAATATTTTTTATATGTTTTATCGAAAACATATTGATGTTATCATATTTACTATTTTATTATTGATATTTGTTTTTAATTCCAACTGTTTCAAGCTTTGTGGAAAATGGTGTCAGAATTTGTTCTTGTTTAAGACTTGTTGGTATAAATATTACCACTCCGCCGGAGACTCTTCTGGAGGTCATTCTATCGTTGCGGTGAGAGTTTTAACCTGAAATATTAAACCTGTTGCTTGGCATTAGGTGTGTTTCTGTGGTACTGATCTGTGCAATTGTAATATTATGTTCGCGTAAGAAAAACTTTAAACATATTTTCGTGTTGTTTTATACGATTGGTATTTAAATTTAAACTATTATTTATTTCAATTTTTATTTGCCATTTCTTCGGTATACAGAAACCATTGAGTAACCATATTTTGCACTTGTGGTGTAATCGCCGTGATAACTGGTATGTCGGTACTTTCCATAACAACACTGCGTTTAGGACACAGAGGCTAGTGTCCGCAGCCAATGAAAATCTTTCTACGGAACAAGCGGGAGTTTGAAAGCTAAAGATGCGTTCGATTCGAAAACAACCCTACAGACCCACAGAGATTATTTTAGACCGCGCAAGAGAAGAAATACTGATTAGTAGGAGGGGGCAGTGTCCCTAGCACCTCCCTGCCGCAGCCGCCACTGCATTTCGATTGTTCCTGAACAATAACATCTGCATAATCTATATATCTATACGAATGTATAAGAAGTGCGTTGACTTACACCGCGATAATCTCTTAATCTACTGAACCAATACCGACGAAACTTTTGTGATAGCTGCCTTCACAACCCTGCAGTGTTATAGACTATGCTTTTTAACCACAAGCCTTAATATATTTACAAAGTAATTACTTTTCTGAACATTTTTCGGGTAACTTTACATCACACACTCAAGAGTGTATCAATGTCAATAGTTAGCTGCCCGCCACCATTGGTTAATGTTTCAGATTTCCTACTGATTTCATCAATGCATAGAATTGCGAATTTGGAGGATTTTTGTTTGTTTCCGTCATTGTCTAATCTGAAATAATTCTGTTTTCTCCGCTTTATTTATAAAAGTAACGGATATGGATTGTAATTGCATATGGGCGTGAGTGCATGAAGTGTACAAGAGACGAAATATTTGGAAGAGATCATTTTCTGACAGATGTTAATGTTATTGTAAAAAAGGTACGAATGCACATTTTTAGTTGTAGTAAATTAAGCATAATTATTAGAGAGTTTTTACAAGACGGGAAATCCATTGACGTAGTACGTAAACATTATATTAAGTAGGAAATAACGTATTGTGACGTCATGGATACTCACAGCGACCACAGACACAGAGCTTTCCACAGGAGAAGGGTTTTCCGTAAAGGGAAGAACGCGGGAAAAACGGAGACACAAAGGCTTTGGGTGTCTTCCAGATTTATAGCAAGCTTTTCACTGTTATAACAAGCGAGCGGAGGTGGCGTGACGTAGTAGGTCACTGGGCCTCGCCCTATATAAACAGAGTGTACCAGAGCAGTGGGGGGTTCGGAGACAGCGGGAGAACCTCGCGTCGTGCCACAAAAAGCTTGGCCGCAAGACGGTTGCATATGCGAGCCAGGCTCGCGAGGCTTGGAGTCATTATAAGTTGACGAAGCCTGCAGACTTATTTCTTGGTGACTGCCGGTCCAGGCGGAGCGATGCTGTGTGCGTGCTCCGAGGTGAAGATTGGTTGAGTGCCGATTCACGCCGATTCTCAATCGGCATAAGCATCGCTTCCTGCGTTCGAGGCAAAACCAGCCGTTGGTGCCGCCAGAACGGACTTTGTGTCCAGCCGTGACATCCGTACGGAAGCTAGGCTTTGTGCGTGCTTCAAAAGTAGAGTGGCGAATGCCAACAATCAAAACCATCCTCAATCGGATTTGGATCGCTCCCCGCGATCAGGGGATAGTAGGCTATCAGAGCTAGGGTGTAAGTAAGATATTAAGTGTATATATTCTGTTTCGTTTCTTAGTTAATAAATAGTAGTTATAAACGAAAGCGCTGTTCTGGGTCGCTGGAGTATCCATGACGTTCACAGGGCGGATAGACATTAATTGGTGGCCGCGGTAAAAACGTTATCCCACGGGCGGGAGAGGAATAGATTCACACCATAATATAAACATAATTGGTGGCATGCGTAATCGAATCTCACGGGAGGAAGCCAAGTGCACACCAACTATAGACAATAATTGTGGCAACGGTAATCAAACTACTACGAAGAAAGCTTATGCAAATTAACTATAGGCATTATTGGAGAACGTGGGCTTGGCCAGTTGCGTGGGCGGGAGTGTCGACGAGATAGACATAATTACGCTACCACCGCCAAGAATCAGCGAGCCAGACGACCCCCCAAGCCAGCACTACACGCCAGAAGGACAGGAAGGAAGGACGGAGAAAAGAAAGGAAGGACGTCTCGAGGCCAGACCCGGCTTTGACAGAATCACAAATTCAGCAAGGATCCGCTTAAGTTATAGTTATCTGCATTGTTAAGCTTCAGTTCGGTTTTAATTATGGCTTACTTAGCCAAATTGGCTGTGATAAAGGAGGTGTATGTGCACGTGGCACAGGAATTAGGACTCGAAGTCCACAGGCTGGCGGAAACACTTTAGCTGTGTTTAAGAAAATTGAAGGGAGCATCCCGCATTACGAGGAGGAAATTTGTGAAAAGGCAGCATCGCTCAGGCCCAAAGGATCAAAAAGAACGAGAGAATGCCGAACGGGAGGCGGAACGCGAATCGAGAGGGAAAGAGGCCGAACGATGCTGAACGCGCGTTTCAATTAGAAAAAACTCAGGATAGAACAGGCCGAAAAGGCGACTAGAGCTAGTCCGCAGCCTGAATCGAGAGTGTAAAGTTCAGATGTCGATTAAATCAGGTATGAGTAGTTGTAAAGGCGAAAACCGACGGACATAAACGGCATTTCTGAGTGTGTTCTAAAGTGCAGTTCTGAACAATTAGAAATTCCGAAGAAGAGTGGGTGGCAAATCAATGGGACTGCTCCCACATCAGATAAATGCGTCGCTTACCTTAGAAGGCAAGTAGGAGGATAGAATATGCCGAATTAAGCTATAGCTAATGGAAATGTATAGAATTCAACTGCCGAGAAGTTTCGACAATTGTTCACGAAACATGTAAAAAGCCGCAAACTATGTACCTGGAATTTATACGCGAGGGAATTGGCAAAATTATTGTTAAAGAGTGGGTACTGGATTTAGAACATCCATTGACGTTTGAAGAATAATGAATTGTGAATGTGTGACGAGATCAAACTGAAACGCCGGAGTGCCTATCGAAATTCAGAAGAGCTTTATGATGAGGGGAGAGAATTTAAGGTACCTCTGGAGTTAGCTCGTAAGCTAGATAATTATAAAATAAATAGGGAGGCTGGAAACGGTCCACATTTAACAGTATCGGGAAACCGGAACCGCAGCGGGCAGTAGCGAGCGCGCAAGCAAGCCGATGTCAAAGCACTTGAAATTCAGGGAAATCAGGCGGTAAGAAAACCGATGTCAGGGCCGCTTATGAGAAAGCCCAGACAAGCGGAAATGTTTACAGTGGTGGGTCGGTCGCATCCACATGATACGTGAAAGCCCGCAGCGCCGCAGGCGGAAAGGATAAATCATGTGGTGGACAAACACGGCTAGAGAATTGCTTTACCGCACGTGTGAAGTGAGGCAAGGAATTAACGGCGTATACCGCGAATTTTTGAGGGACTCAGGCGCGTCGTTTGATATTGTAAACGAGAAATTCATCAGCAACGCAGAATTTGACGGGAGAAAGCGTGTGGATTGTGCAGCCACTGGATGCCTCAGCCACGCCATCTCCCAGAAGCAGAAGTCGGAGATAGAAGGACCGTTCGGAAAAGGTCTCACGAGAGCTGCTGTCACTCGCGAATGTGGACAGAGGATATTACTAGTATAAGTATCGAAACAGCGCGTTATTGGAGAAGTAAAGGCAGGATTTATTGAGCCCACCACATAGTTGCAGCGGTAACCTACTCGCGTCAAAAGCCGCTGAAACGGCGCCAGTTGATCGTGACGGGGATGTTGGAGGCTCAGGCGCCCAGGAGACTTCAGGTAGGCGAGGCAGGTAGAAAGCACAGATCAGGAAGTCCGAGAAGCTATTGAAGTGAAAGGATGAAAAGTGCAGCGTGTACTGAATCCCCAAGTGAATGAACATTATAAATGTTAGCCAAGAATGAGTGTCGCCGGTCACAACAAAAGTGGACAGGGAGATGAAAGTATTATATGGACACGTATTGAGCACTTGTTGAACCAGAAAACAGGGCGAGATGCCGCATTTCGTTAAAAACAGTATTTTGTATCGATCAAACACAGGCCAAGCTCGTGAAAATTTTAAATGTTAGTGATTCCCACTAAATAGCGGGCAGCCATTCTGAAAGTGTGCCATGAAACCGCGAATCGTCATTAGGTGCACTAAAAGCCAAAGCAGTTTGTCGCGGATATTTTTATTTGGCTCGTTTTTTTCAGAAATATGGAGCATATTATATGTGACATTTTGCGATGTGCTGTCAAAAGGGGAGGCAGGGCCAAATGCCTTCCGAAAAAAGCACCGTTAGTTTTAGTACCGCCGAAACGGAAGTTCTTTTGCAAAATCAATATCGATACGTCTTGGCCCTTCCCCGAAATTCGTGAGGGTAAACAAATTCATTATATTCCAAATTAATCATATAGCACCACAGGGCCAAGAACACACTTAAACATTTGGACAGCCAAGGGTTTCTAATATTAAAGAAGCGAAGTGCATGTGCAGCCGAGCAAATGTAAATAATGCACGGGAAGAATGTGCAGATACCTGGGGTACATGGTTGAAATTGGGATTTGCGGCCAGTAGAGGCCAGGTGAAAACCATTTTAAGGCAGCATTCCTATGCCCACAACAAAAAAAATACGCTGCTTTCTCGGGCTGCACGGGTATTACAGAAATTTATTCCCGATAATGCGGGTATGTCAGCGCCCTTAAAGGACTTATGTGCGAGGTCGCGAACGGCAGGGCAAGGTGAATGGTCGCCAGAATGCGAGGTGCATTTAGAAAATTGAGAAACGCTCTATGCTCACGAACCCGTCCTTCACGCGGCCCAATTTTAATAAGGACTTTATCGTGCGATGTCATGCGTCAAATAGAGGAGATCGAGCATCATTCTGGCACAGCACAACGATAGTGGAGAGAAAAACCGGTAGTTATACTTAAGTCGAAAAATTCAAGGATTACTGAGTTATATTGCCGATGCACGAGTCGCAGTTGACGGGTGTACGAGCCCAATTATGACTGGGATTGCAGAGAAGGTAAAACTATTCCTTAGACGGAAACGCCACACAATCCAATGTATAGAAACTGAACCACAATCCATGGTAGGTTTGAACAACTTGCCTTCAAGTAAAAATCCTAGATTAATGCGATGGTCACACTTTATACTTCAGGCCAACACATCTTATTG
>BOPP01000120.1:1746864-1766973 GCA_017312745.1 Gryllus bimaculatus | reverse complement strand
GGCGAGGCTGATCCTCTTCCAAGCGTCCCCAAATAGATGCCATGAGGCACGCTGGCTAATACGTTACAGTATCTTCAGAAAAAATGGGATTTTGCAACTCGTACAGTGGAAAGTTAAAACTAGGAACTAATAGAAACTGAAAACCTCTATCAGGATGTAAAAGCTTTTATTGAACATCTGTGTATCACTGCGTCTTTTGCTTTTATAAGCATTACAATTAAAACGTATAATACATGAATTCTAATTGTATCACACGAATATGTAATACATGTCTTTGTCTTTAAAGATAACTATAGCTTCCTAGTTAGTCTTAGAATGTAACTCCGCAATTTTACTAATACATATTTATATTGTTTATATCAGGAATGGGGAAAGTGTGGCAATTTTAACGCCATTTGAATAAATAATTAATTTTTCATGAAAATCAATGTAGTTTCATATAAATAACCTCAAATCCTAAACAATTACGTTAGTTTATTCCTGACAAATTTGAATTAACTTGATGAATATTCACCATTAAGTTCTTGCCATGTTATTTGGTACTTTGGAGATTGCATTTGTCATATCTTCCATGCTCATTGTGCGTTAGTGTTGATATCGTGTTAAGAGGTGGCGACGAAAACTACATAAAGTGTGTTTGTCGTAGACATTGATCGTACATGACATCAGAGTAAATGACGGGACCTGTCAATCGAAATCTCTTCATTCCGGCGCATGGTTCGGGCGCATCCCTTCATTCCGGTTCATGCCGGCGCATGTACAAATTCTCCCCGGAATTGTTACGTCTTTCAAATCCACGACTTGCAAATTCACTCTATTATATAGTTGCAAGTTGGACGAGCGACAGTGAGAGCGAAAACATATGAATGATTTACTTGTTATGCTGAAAGGGATGTATTGTAACACCCCCACGCATCTACCGGCGACGTGGGCTCGTCGGAAATGCGCGGTAGCGGCCGGGGCTTAGCTCAGTCGGTTCTACTACCCCTACCTATTTAAAAATTAGGTGATGGAAGGAATTGTAATCTAACTTCATGGACATTTGAAGAAAAGAAAATTGGTTACTGGTAAAAAAATGACATTTATTCCTGGACAATGCTGTACCAGGGAAGTTACATTGATGGAAAAGAAAACAAAAAAATATTAAATTAAAAAATGAAGATCGAAATTAGAGGAGAACTTACAACTAAAGAAAAGTGGTACAAAATTATTCTATTGTTACAATTACAAATATTTCCCTGCGGACCTTTCTGTGCCTTTGACAATAGTTTCTAAAAGGCTTATTGCCCCTGATTACGTTGCCTGAGAACCCTCCGTGGCAGATACGCTCAGTAGGCCCGGGTGGAAGCTTGTGGGCGGCGGGGATGGCTTTCCCTGGAATGCGGTCGGGCGCGAGCCCTCACCAACAGGGCGGCTGGCGGCGGCTACGGCGTCTGCGGCGGTCAGTGACGTAAGCGAAGGGACGTCTGGAGGCTGCTTCGGCGGAGCTTGTAGATAGCCGGGGTGTATCGCCTCCGATTGCAGGTGCGGAGCACAACAATGTCTCCCTCTGCGTATGCGATTCCTTTCGAATAAAAATTTCAGTAATTGCGAAATCCTGCAGCGAATACGCAGTGACAAAGTATTCGACAATTCCCTTATAAGTGCTTTTGCACTTCCTCTAAAAACTTCAAGTGAATGCCTGTCCTAGAGGTGCACCCACGTCTGTCTGAGAATGCCTCCCCTGAAGTCCCCCCTAGAGGTGCATTCACCTCTTCCCGCGACTGGCTCCCGCCACAGTGTCGATTTGTCTCTCCCTCAGTACGAAGTTAAATTTTATCCCCCCACCCTTTCTCCTCGTATGTTCGAGTTCCCTATGATGATCGCGTCGCTATTGGCCAAAGGTGATGGCGTCTTACACAAATTTTGGCCAATAAACTCTGGCGGATCCTAGAAATTTTCCATCTTCTCTGTTTCCGTCGCTCCATAGTGTCTTTCTCTGTCGTCTAGAAAGCAGGCCATGTCTCTGAAGGGGCTTCCCGGCTACTGAATTATTATCTTGTGCTTTCCCGATCACGGGGACAGGCGTTTCGAAAACGTTGCGGACGGGGTCGCAGCGGAGCGCCTGACAATTCACCCTTTTCTTCGGCCGTCGGGGTGCCATAAACTGCCGAAGTGGGTCAGGGGGCTGTTGGCTGTTGTAAGAAGGGGGAGTGTGCGCGTGACGCCATAGGTCCTTTCTCAGTAAATATTCTTCCTTAAATCTACGTTATTCTATTTAATTTATTTAGATAATTCAGTACCGCTACAGTATGGATGCATTTTTGTTGAGAATTTTTTAAATATATAGGAGAGTGAAAGTGTACATTTGGGTGTTGAAGGAATGATTAAATTGATAAAAGGTCGGCAAGAATATAATTTATAGTAAAGAAGCAGTATAATTAGAGTAAAACAGTATTGGTAAATGGGTATTTGAAGGAATTGAATGTGTGATAATACTTGTTTTTAAGGTTGCTATTTTAGATAATAGAAAAAGTTTTGTCAAGCCGGGATCCTCTGTGATCGTGGATTTTTTGAGATATTATAACTATGTAAGTGGTTAATGGCTCCTTTTCGTCAGCCACTATTTATACACGTACACACTAACCTAAACGCACTAAAACACGTGCTCAAATTTAATTAAAATTATTTTATTATATTATTATACTTTTATTCCAACTTTTCTTTATAAATACATGAGAAGAAAAAATATGATAAAAGGATAGTTTATAATGTGGCAATTGAAAGTATTGACATATATAAAATTTTATTGAAAAAAATTACGTTAGAGCATGCATTTTGTTCTTTAGATGTGTTTAAATGTTTGTTATAAAGTGAAAGAAGTTTGGGGGCGGGAACCCTAATAGGAATAAAATTTAAGTATTTTTCAGTGAGAACGTGTTTTATTGAGAACGGAAGACAGGGTATTTTCAGATTGCAGCAAGGCAGAGACGTTTGGTAGGGCGGAGAGGATACACAATAGAATACATAGAAGTACGCTCCGCCATAGGGCGGGAATAGGTGGAATTCCCATTTCTATTTAATAAAAAATTATGATAAATACCCCAGCAACGCGTGGTTCTTCAGCTAGTAATAAAATAAAGCTACAGAAAAAACAACAATATAGCGTTTTCAAGCATTTCCGTAGATAGGCGTAGCTTGTCACAAGAAAACAGCCCGATTAGGCAACAACTGATTTCATATTCGAATTCAGCGTCCTAGTCGTAGCAAAGAACACCATTCACATTCTTTGTTACAAAAATGCTGGTGACCAGTGTTATTGACTATGTACTAGGGCTCGCGCTGCGGAGGGATGTGTAATTTATAATTTAATAGTGTTTGAAGACAGTTTTGTATTAGTTTAGAATTTTTCAAATCGTAAAGTTATAGTTTATTTTCACATTATTTTAATACTTTCATCAAAATTCTAATATCAATGGCGAGCCTTGGTGCCCCTTCACATTTATTAATCCGTTCACATTATGAACAGTGGTGTCAGAAAATTACGTCAGGGAATGTCATTGTTGTAAATAGATAGTATGCGATGCATTTTATAAGATTTTATTAGACTTATTTCTTAATATACATTTGAATGGCACGAAGAATCGACCAAAATGAAAGGAATGTCAAGATGCCTATATGTCGTGGACGATCCTTTTTGCATTTTTTTGTGGAGCCTCTCGAAAAGAAGAACATACACTATTGATATAAGTGTCCGGATACGTGGCTGAAAATGACTTACCAGTTCCTGGGGCCCTCCATCGGTAAAGGTGGAATTCAATAATGATGTCCCACCCTTAGCCTTTGTGACATCTTCCATTCTCGCAGGCATACTTTCAATCAGGTGCTGGAAGGTTTCTTGTGGAATGGCAGCCTATTCTTCACGGAGTGCTGCACTCAGGAGAGATATCGATGTAGGTCGGTTAGGCGTGACACGAAGTCGGCGTTCCAAAACATCTTTAAAGGTGTTCGATAGGATTCTGTGGATTCAAGTCAGTAGTCTGTGCAGGCCAGTCTATTACAGGGATGTTATTGTCGTGTAACCACTCCGCCACAGGCCATGCAGTTTGAACAGGTGCTCGATCGTGTTAAAAGATGCAATCGCGTCACCCGAATTGCCTTACAGTAGTGGGAAGCAAGAGGTGTCTTATAACATCAACGTAAGGACTGTGCCGTATAGTGCCAATTCAAAACAACAGGGGGGCACCCCCACCATGAAAAACACGACCACGCCATAACACCATTTTGTATGAGTCCGGATACTTCTGATTACATAGTGTAGTATATGTGATACATTCAGACTACATCCTTAACGTGGGCTTCATGTCTAAAACATGAGAACGATGTATTTTCAGCTTAAGTATATCGATACTGTTGCTACGTTCAAAGCCAGAAGGATTCATTCACCATGTTTTGCACCTCTTTGTTTTTGACAAAATATGTCAGGTTTGGTGCGGTGCACCACCGATTTTCCGCGGTGTCGCGTGTTGCATTGCTTGTCGAGTGACTAAGTAAAGTGACTGAGTAAAGTTCAAATATGATGATTTTGCCGTATTATCGAAATAGTGATGCACGTTTAAGGCTTTGCTTAGCGATGTTACAGCAACGTTGCATTTAGCAATTAATTGGTTTCCTATTATTTTATGTGCGTGAGTAGTACGTTGGATACTAAATAGGAGTACCGTACGAGAGGCCCTCTGCAGAATGTTGTCGGGCGGGTGGAGAGGGAATGCAACGCCCCGCGTGTCAGCGATCCGTGCGTCAGTCACCCGTTGCTTGCTCGCCTCCTGTCTTTCTCACGGAGCGTGTTTTGAGGTTTCCGCCGGCGGGCGCTGGGACAAAGGGAGGGTCGGGTAATCAAATGAATCGCGTCGCAGGGGCGGCGCACAGTGAGTCGAAGGGGCGTGTATCCATGCACTGGAACCTAAAAATAGATGGATATCGCATACTAATTGTAGTGAAGCTCCTTGACTTAGTGTTGTAGGTTTCAAATGTTTCTGTTTACTTTCGACGGCTATTTTCGTAGTAAAAGATTTTTGGTACTCATTTATAGCAATATTTCCCTTAAACACGTGCAATGAACTATTCCCCTAAAACTCCTTGCAAATATCATCTTTACTTGTTAAGTTTATGAAAAATTCTAGTTTCATTTATTTTTTTATTGATTTTGTATCATATTTGCAGGAGCTATAAATGATTGTAATCGGAAATTTCGCTTTTAATATTTGCTCTTGTTAAACACGAAAATAATAACTCAAAGGAAATATCATTTTACTCTTTGTGTTTTGGGGAGAATAGTGGGTGTCTTCAGTATTTCTATTCACCACGCTTGAACTACAAAAGTTCATTGCGAGTAATGCCTTTGTTCTTTGGTCTGTTTGAGGCCAGTGGGGGGCGGGGGGAGGGGGTGCGAGTGTGCAGCGGCGAGGTCATCGGTCCCCACCGCGCCGGTGTCGCATGCGGGCGCGCGGGTGGCTGAGAGGGCGGCCGCGAAGCGGTGGGGTGATGGAGGATCCGGGCGAGGGTGGCGTCGGCGGGTGGGTCCTGCCATAATACGTCTTTCTCCCGCTTTGAAAGCCGCCGATTTTCGCTTGCTTTCAGGCTTCAGTCATTGCAAACATTACTTGCGTGCATTTTGTTAAATTGTTGGTTTGTTCTAATCATCTAAAGATTTTGGGAGGGCGTGTTAGTTTCTTTACGACGTAGGGAGTTTTCTGTTTGCGTTTTTCAGTTTCTAGAATTGTAATGTTGTAACTGCTATTCATCTCTGCAATCATAATCTTTCTACGTGTGCAGTGCATAATGCGTTTTACTTGGTACAGTCCACATTGTTTCTTGTGAATAAAAGTGTATCGTACGTAGCGCATCTGTGTGTGAATATATAATATGATGTTCAAAGATTTTATCGGTAATACGGTTTTAACGGTAATTTCTTGCTTACACAGGAATAAGATCACGGAGATCTCACTTTCAAGATACACAGTGAATCCCAAAATGCAATAATAATTTTTAATAACTTTGCTAACTCTAGGCAATAAAACAAACGATATAATAGAAATTGTATATTCGATGTTTTTACCAGAAAAAGAAATCTTGCCTTTTAAACATGTCGCCACGCCTTTGGTCCCCCATTTATAAGCCCAGTTAATCGACTGTGTGTCAGTCTCGTAAATCGCGCGAATTAACATGTAGAAAAAATGTAACAATGACAATACCTTACGCAGGTTTTGTTATTTGGCCAACAGAAAGGAGCACGAGGCTCCGGCTGTAACGTTACGTCAATTTCAATGGTATTTTACACACCTAACATTCCAGAATTATTTAGCGTCTGTGTTTGTTGCAAGTCGGAAGCGAACGTTTGCTGTTCAAGAACTGTATTTTTCCCTGTGACAGGTCGTTTTCACACCCTCAGAGCTTAAAAATGCTAGCGAATTAAACGTGGAAAAGCCCCCTCGGTCACAATGTTACATTCTACGTAAATTTTCTGATTTTATGCGCGAAGCTGCGCACGCCAGTCTGAGCATGGCTGGGCCGCACGAAATTGGAAAATTACAAGATCAAATAAGTGAACAATTAACGGGTGATATCCGAGCTTATTCTTATCGTTTTTAATATTTAAGTCAATATTTTAATTTGTTTCCTCTGCTGAAATTTTTTATTGCTTTAAGATTCTGAAACGGCGCTGCTGTCCACAAGGTAATGTTGCTTCAAAGATTGATCGTCTTTAGATGATGCCTTTCACGTCAGAATATGTCTTCAAATGCTGTCCCCAACATTGTTATTATGAAGCCTTAACAAATTCATTGAAAGACATTAGTCAGAATGGAATTAGTGCAAATGAAACTTCTCACTCCGTGTACGGGTATTATATTCTTTGAAGCGATATTAAATGGAATTAAAAACGATTACGCTATTAATTAAATTTAAAAAACAAAATTTAACGCTTCTATTTAATAAACATTTCTTTAAATTGCCAAAGCATTTCCTTAATTTCAGTGAAGAATGTTTTAGATTTTCCTTGGTCATGATTCTTTGAAGTGATTGCCACTAAAGGAACGTTAAATGCACTAGTAGTTACCCTAATGGCGTGATCGTATGTTCGGCTGATGTCGCGTAGTGTTAATTTCAATGCCGACATAACCATCACGAGTAATAGCGCGAAAACGTTGAAAAGCACCGAGTGGGGCTTGCCCGCGCGATGTAAAAGCGGAGAATCTTGTAGGCGTCGCCGCCGTAGCCGCTTATTTATCTCGCCCACTCGTGCCGCAAGGTCAACGGCGGCGCGGGGTTCTCCAGCATCGGCAATCCCCGCCGGGCCGAGGTGGTAAAGGGCCTGCCCGCCGCGCCGTTTGCTTCGCGCTCGCTCGTAGGAACTGCACGACTTTGCATTACCGCTCTAGAGTAAACCGTTTGGCAACTGTAAGAAATTTAAATAAAACAATTCAAATGGTATTTGTGCTATATGAGTAAACGCTTTTTTCTTTTATTGACACAAAACAACTCGCCAAGTTGTTTGGCGGATCGCCAAGTTGGTTCTGGACAATAACTTTCACCACTGCAACGACTCTTAAGGGGAGATTTTAAGTTTCGAGTCCTGTTTTCATTTGGTTCGTAGCTTGGTGGAGTTCGACGAGAATTCTAGCGATCGGCTTTGCGTGGTTTCTAGTGATCGGGTTTTGCGTGGTTTCTCCAACCAATTCCAGGGAAATGCCGGAGGAGTATCCAAATAAAGAAGCCATGGATCGCACTTAATTTTCATTGTATCTTTTTTCACTCTCCCTTTTCACAACTACCACAGGTCGGGAACCAGTCGGAAGCTTAAGTTCCCCAGGCAGGGATGGTGCCCTGCTTGCGGAGATACTTCGTTGGGGACATCCCCGTAAGCAGACGTAATGTTCGGCTCTAGCCATATCTCACATTCCAGCGCGTGAGAAACACTGTTACTTCCCGCGATATAACATACACATTGCCAAAATGTAGGCATTACGCAGTGTAATGTTGTGAAGGGTTAGATAAACTAGAAGTCAATTTAGAGCTAACTAGAAATTAATTAGAACTAGGATATCAACCTCTAATTTTAATTATAATTTTAACTGTAAATGTTTGTAATAGTTTTGTAATTGTTCTAATTCTAATTGTAATCATGTTTACCAGCGAGCAATTAGCTCAAAGCAAATTTTAATAAATCTATATATCGAATTGTATTATCTTTCATTTCACATAAGGTCAGTATTTACGAAAAATACGTAGTTTTTTAGCTACATTGATATAAAATGGGATGAATGCCATCTTATCCCATAAATACATAAGATGTAGGCAATTGTTCCTTCTTATATTTCATATAGGACCATTATTTACGAAAAGTGGATGGTTTTGGAGTTATTTTGAAAATACTGAAAATGTCGATTTTTTATTTATTTGTTTTCTAAAAAAACGTGTAGCAAAATATTTGCTGGCAAACTTGATATTCGGATTCAGCTACCTCAAAAATATGTAGGACCCAAATATCAAAACTTTCTACAATTTTATTTTCTATTTTTATTTACTATTTTCTACCATTTTACTGGACTGCAAGGCAACAGTGGTTGAAATGTAGATCTTCTCTGTACTTGACCAAGAATATGACCATCGAATATTTTTTCCGGCTCTGGTGATGCGGCCATAACTTCTGCTTGCTCTACTGCTCTAAGAATTAAGAAATCACTAAAATATATTTTGTTCTATTTCATACTACGTTTCTATGTTCATTGTGCTCTGGTTTGGCAGAGGAAAGACCAAGTGCAATTAATTTAAAAAAATCTTGGAATTAATTTCAGAGATATGCTGTCTTAAGGAGTGTGGTGAATGCATTTGATTTTCTGAATTTTATCTAACGGATCGGATTCTCGCAGGAGTAAACACAGCTCGGCTGTGCGGAATTTCTAGGTGCGGCGAGGGGATGATGGTGTCACCCCCATCTAATTGTGTGCGAGCAAAGGCTTCGGTACTCAAGCTCGGTACAAATTCTCTAAATGCATCCTACCACGGAACACTTATCAAATATGCAAGATGTGTCGATGTGCCGACCTCTGAGCGAAATGGTGAACTGCAAACGAAGCGGAAACTTTTTGTTGTTTTTTGCATCGTGGCCGGCGCCGCGCCGCAGCCGTAACCAGCGTAGCCGCCACGGCCGGTCAGTCGCGTCAGCGAGGGCCAAGGCGGGGCGGGCGGGGGGCGGGCGTGCGGCCTCCACCCGCGCGCACCGCGGCGCCGCTCCGCAGCCACAACAAACAGCCACTGTTTATCGCGCCGAGGTTGCCTCGGGGCCGCGGCCTCGCCCGCCGCCGCGCCGACACGCGTGCGCTTCTGCCCGACCGAACGAGGATAGTGCGGTCGAGTTGAAACGCGTTTTTATATTATTATTATTATTATTATTATTATTATTATTTTGAGGTGCTCGATTTTTGATCAGCCTCTGCTTACCGTGGTGTGCAGGGACATTGTGAAATATCTGTCCGTAAAGTATTTCTGTCAGGCAATCGCAATGCCACGAAATTTTAAAATGTTTCTTTTGTTTACGGTTAAAGTTCCCTTCAACACATTCTTGATTAGAATATGCTTCCAAGCTAGTTTTGTGTTATTATTAGAATTCATTTTTACAGAATGTAACAGCACTAGGGACCAAAAAAATTGTTTCATAACTTCAGGATAACAGAAAATGATTTTAAAGGAAACGACCGCGCTGATTTCGCAAATATTTATAAAAAGTTTCTATCGCGCAGGGTTCAACACAGATTAATATATTTATCATTTGAAATAAGCAAAATCCTATACTAATTTCATCATTCTCACTCTGATTACATTACTGCAAAAGTTTATTTGCATGCTTCATATGAGGTAAGAATAAGTAAAAATGGGATACGCATATTTGTGTAATAATATGGAAATATATTGAGGGGAGAAATTCCTATTGTATTGCTTAAAAATGCTTTTACGTCTTATCATTTACTCCTCCAGTTTACACTCTCTGGCAAGAAATCAGCAATAATCTCCAATAAATATGACAGCCAAAGTATAAAGAATACGCAAGTTTTATAATTTCATAAATTTATTTTCCTTTGAAGTTTCGGAGCAAAAATTCCACAAACGTAACAGAAGTTATGGGGTTAATTCGCACACTTTCTATGTGAAATGATTTGTATTTTTTCGAACCAATTCAAATCAACAGACCATGTGGAAAATTTCACCTTATGAGACTCGCAGAACTGTAATATATAATGTACTTGAGGCACATGCAAACCAAACACGAACTTCACGCGCACTACGGGGACAGTTCCACGTGACACCGACTGACCCAGAATCTGTCACCGCAACAGTTGTATACTTGCGATAAGGTAAGGGGCTATAATAATTCCTTTCGGTGACTGATGAGTAGAAAATTAAGAGTGCAGGTGTTTTGTTTTTAAAGCATCCTCTAAGACCTCGTAATTGAACGTGACTACGAGATGCGAGAATAAAGAGGACAATCTTGGAATAAAAAAGGTAAAAGAAAAATATCAGTGCAATTATTTGAATTTTGTTTTCGCTTGTCTAAAGTATGAAATGTTAGAACAAATATCGATCGAGTTGCTGTTAAGTATATTACTGGGATATTGATCGTGGATGATAGAAATGCCCTGAATAAAAAGAAATTTCAGACTTGAAAGCTATTTTTTGGCCCCCAATCTTGCCACGTTAGTGTGTCTTTGCGTTTTGGAAGCTGGAAATGATCGGCAAGAGAATTTCGGTTGAAGAGCTCGAAAATATTCTTCCTCGTGCCCTGGCATAGCGTGCCAAGCGCGATGCGATGCTGGTTCCCCTTCGATCCAGAAAGCGGGTGCTCGCTGGGCAAGGCCTCATCTTGCCAATTACACGTTATTCTCCGGCACCGCACTCGAATGTCTTGCTAGCCGTAATCCATATATACTCCGTATAACGTCCGAGCTGCATCTATACGTTATCCGAATGTCTAGAATTCTCGAACAGCCATAATTATCTCTTTTTATAGGCGATTGTTTCACATTTAATTTATAGTTTTTGACGTATTAGTGCTGAGATTGTTCTAAAAAATGGATATGAGGGCACAAAAGTCCATTCAAATATTCTAATTGCAAACCCACATGAAAACACTTTTACATTTTACGTTTTCACAACACCCTAAGAGATAGACAAAAACTATTAAACCACACAATATGACAACACTTATTTTCATTTAATATTACTATTCGTGGAAGTGTATCTATCACATTAAGTATTGTAACGAGATTACTCTTCTCTAACTCGGAACGCGTTATTCATTAAATAAACATTCTGAAAACATTTTTCCCTGCGTGTAGATTTATCAATATTGGTACATTCTTAGTGATACTATTAGCTTGTCCCAGATGGCTGTGAAACATTATTCGAATAAGTTACGTTTTGAAATTGCGGAATGTCGTATAAGAGTCTGTGTAATTGTTATACATTTATGAAATACAATTCTTCCAAGGAAAGTTTGTTTTCTTTGGTGATTTCACTCCGCAAGGTGCCTCCGTCGCCAAGCCATTTGTTTCAAAGATGGCATTCATTCGGTCCATTGCGTGATTCGGTCCCGAGCGGCGCGTCGCGGCCCGGGGCGCTCACAGGGGCCCAAAAAGTCTTGCAAGACGCGGCGCGGCGCAGGGCCCGGAACGAACCGCAGAGCGCGCGCTCCTCCGCGGGCCCTACATTTGCGATCCGCTGCGCTCCCTCCCACCCACTCCTCGCGCTCGCTGCCGCCGCTGCCTGCAGCGCCGACGACCCGGAAGTGGAAGTGTCGCCCTCACCGGCTGCCCGCCGCCTCTGACTCCGCACCGTCTCCGAAACAATATAACTTTCTCGCTTAACATGACAAAGGGGTCGCAGGGAGTGAGGGATTGAAATCTTGGGAGACGGTGTGTCAAACACATGATATCGCTGCCTTTCCTACGAAGTAAATAACATTGTTATTGGCTTCTGTTTGAGTGGGTTTCAAGGAAATAGGGGTTTGAATAATATTTTCTACAAACCACAACAAAATACAAAACACAACACAAATATTTTCTTCGAAAATATTATGTGTGATTGTTATTTACAAGTTGCAGTTAAGAAAACATTCACACACACATCATGACTTTCCTTTTACTCTTTTTGTGTACCATATTTCATACTTTCTGTTGTCAAAGATTTGGATTATTAGATTTTTGCATGGACACAACAAACTTTGCTCATATTGGACTGTGACTGCAATAAAATATCGAACTTCAAGAAACTATGCCGGCAACATACTATTTGCTATTGGAAATAATAATTGTCGAATGGATGGATCACTCAAACACATTAGCGGTTTCAAGCTTATCGCAGCCCTTCTGAGTACTAGTGCGTAATAAATATAGCATCGCTCCAGTAGAGGTGTTTTTTGTCAGACATGAATCGAAGGCATTCGTTGAACACGTGCGTGCGTTACAATAACATTCCCCCTCCTTCCGTCACCACCCCGACTACGACGGGACATCCGATCCGATCCCGTTCCGTCGCCCCGTATCTAATGAAGGTATACTACGCCCGGTGACCGTCGAGGAGCTCTGTTGCATGCTTCGTGTTCGTCTCCTGGGCGCGGCCTATAAAAGAGCAGAGCGTTTTGTGTGGTTCTCTTGCAGTGCCGCATTTCAACGATGCCTCTAAAAACCAGATGGTATTATTCCCCGATTAAAATTGCTGAGTGGCTGTTGGAGGCAGAGAGAAAAGGCATTGCGCGCGCCCCGAGCCAATGGCGCGGGCTGAAAGAATGGTCGGTGCTGCAGAGGTCGTGTATTCTTTTTTTGAAACGTTCACAGATAAAAATTCTTCGCATTGAGATCGCTGCTGAAGAGACAGTTTGCCGTGCTTAGTGATGTACGTAGGTCTTAATTGCGGTTTGTAATTGAGTTGGTTTCCGGTTTGTAGAAAATATTAATTGAAGTTTTAAAATGTGGAAAATATTAGTTTTTTACAATTTTGTAATTAATTTATTTTTCTTTGCAAACTTAATTTAGAATGTATGATCCACCAACCATGAAGTGCAAGTGTAGTAAGTGCTCCATAGTGAGGGAAAACAAATGGTTATTAATGTTTATAACTATTTCATTATAATGATATTTTCGAACGATATTCGAACTCAATGCCTACCGGGAGGAGACTCCACTCTCCGGCGCGAGGCAACTCGGATTCCCGTGGATGAAATCAGTGTGTTCCCGTGGGCCCGACGTATTTTGTCGGCAAAGGAATTTTAAATACGTTGTCCGGTAATCAAAACACATGTAATGTATGTTTTTGCAACTGCATGTAGTTGGCTTGAATTTTGGATAATGTACTGAATTAGTGGTGCACTTTAAAATTACTGTTTTTTCTTGATTTCTTATGACATTTCGAAGCACAAAGAACGGGAGAAGCATAATAGAAAGGTTTCCTATGTATCGGAGTGTCAAAGGAAGAGTTTTAGATTTGAGGAAAGGGAAGAAAATACGCTTTCACAAAATTGGGAAGCGCTCCGCCTCATTGCGGATTCGTCACCGTCGAGCCCGAATCTTTCGATTCATACGGTACAGCAAAAAAACTCTACTTTTGTTATCACTGTCGCCATAAGAGCCTGTACTTCATGCTTAACCTCAGACGCGCCATAGCAGATTTTAGAAACGGTTCCCCGAACCTTATAAAATGTCCGGATGACTCGGTGCGTCGTATTTCAAGTCGTTTCACGATGATTTCGCGTGGTCACCAATTAGGTCTCCTTGAAAGCGGACTCGGGCACAGTGCGCAGCGCGGGAGACGATGGGAAGGCGGAGACGCGGCGCGACCGGAGCGTCGCGGCGGCGCCTGATAGCGCTCGCCTCGGCTTTTATGCGCGTTTGTTCGGCGGTTATCGGCGCGTGCCGCCAGCGCTGGGTGCGAGCGCTATGCGAAGCGGCGGTGGTGACGACGACGACGAGGGCGAGGGCGAGGCGCGGGTGTGCCCCTAGGACAGCTGGATGACCCAGCGAACGTGTCTTTGCTTGGCGGCAGCCCAGTAGATTTTTGTATGGGTTAAATTGCTCAAATGTCAAATGTATGCGACAATTCGGAACAGGGTGCGCGTATAGTATACTATGTTTACAATAAAACAAACGCTGTATAGTTTACTCGAATATATTTCCTTCCCTTTCATTGTCGTTTATGAATATATCAGAAAACGGCGTCGATGCATTGAAATATCAATACAGAACAACGGGCGGAGGAGACGACGGAGGACCAGCTTCCGCGTTCCGGGAGTCACTTCTCTGCCGCCGTCGTGCCGAGAGCCCAAAATGGACGGTCATCCAAATTTCTTTTTCCTACTCTTACCATGAGCCTTCGATAACAGGTGATAAGCTCCAAATGGTTTCTAAATGTTTTCGTAAGAAAAGGAGCGAAAAACGCTAAAGAAAGCTTCATTGTCGCAAATCTAAAAGGTGTTATTTCTCTACTATTAAAAAAGGAAACAACGGCCTTGGCCTTTTTGCAACTGCATGTAGTTGGCAGTGTTAAAGCGCGTGCCGTAAGCACGTACAAGTAATTCACGTTATTGCGATAGGTGTGCCACTTATTAAAGGAAATGGTTCGGCTTATCATTGTGATTGTTTCGTATATTAATCACTATGGTACGATGAACACGAGAAGACGGTGACTTGAGTAAGATGGATTGACGAAACATCGGTTAAGATTAACATTAGTGCGCGTTTTCTTTGCAATGTCCCAGTATATGTTGCTGTGTAGCGATGAGAAAACTCACTTTTCAGCTGGAGAAGACCAGAATACGGCGTAGGTATGTCTTCGTGCTAACCACTCGTACCGCTTAAACAAGGCCTACACAGCATTTTGCACTGACCTCAGACGCGCGGGCCACTCGAGTGCGAACGCGGAGAAATTTGAAGGGTGGGGATGAGGAAAATTCTGAATGAGTTGGGACCACTAATTAGAATGCGCAATTCGAACCATAGTGTGTAAATTGAAAGAGCATCCGACAAGAAAATGACATTCACTTATAGTTCAAGTAATATTGCCTGTTGTAATACATTGGAAATGTTGTTGTCAATGGATGACAATGTGAAATATGAAACTACAACGAATTATATATATTTTATTTGGACACCAAATATTATAATGGCTATTAGGGCTGATAATGTAATTCGCTTTGCTACGAGCGATGTAATCACAAAGATAGTGTTTTGCTAAACACAAAATTATGATACTGAATTGTTCTTGTTCAATGATGACAGCAATAAACAATTTTTTATTAACTATGTTTTATTGAATAAGACTTGTTTTCTCATAAAAAATATTATTCTTCAAAAACTCATGACATTTTTGTGCTCTAATTTCTGACAAGAGTTCATTATATTTTGTAATATTAAATCAATGAACACTATTTGTTTATCATTTATGACATGCTATAAAAATATTAAGTCTTTTGCATCTATTTAACAAGACCTATGCTATTCCCATGGTTGTCCGCAACATATCATCAGAGAGGCTTGCTCGTTAATATCTTCAGATTCATAATGGGGCAAAATGATCACAATTATATGTGCTGCTAAACATTACCTTTCTTGCAATTGCCTGTATACCATTTTGTCAATCTTCATGTGGGAGATTGCTCTCATAATTTTCTTCATTTGGCCATCATTTGGATATTATAACATTCCTGGTGAACAATCAATTATTAATGTGTTGATTTTTATTAGTTAAAATTAAATAATTACTTCAGAGTATCATTCAGCATCAACTAAAAAAATTACATACAGTAGTGGATATAAAGGTGGATACGCAGTAATGTCTGCTGATTTACGTCAACGGATTCTATGTTTAAATCGAAGTATACCCACGCAGATCAAGAGTTCTCGTGCTCACGCGTGAGTGTGGCGGCGCCGACATCCAGCATACATGGGCAAGAGCGATTGCTGTGATAAATAAATAAAGATATTGTCTGGTATCAATACTTCTTATTCAGTTTATGATCGTTTCGATCGCGTAGCGATCATCCTCAGAGCTTGCAGCTTCTGCAGCAGCTTCTGCAGAAGCTGCAAGCTCTGAGGATGATCGCTACGTGATCGAAACGATCATAAGCTGAATAAAAAGTATTGATACCAGACAATATCTTTATTTATTTACCATAATAAAAAGGTATCTACCTCACCAGCGATCCAATTAATTAGCGATTGCTGTCCCTTCCTTTCCTAGAAAGCAGGTCATAGAATGCAGAGTGGCAGGTCGTAGGTCGAGTCGCAGCACGTGACATATGAATGAGATGCGAGGTTAGTTACGTCGGAAGCATATCGTTCTCTTGTCTTCTGTGCTAATTTTTGTGTTAGTATGGATTTTTTAAAAATCAGTACGAAGCTAGATAGTTTATGCAGTTCGGGAGACATAGCAGACGAAAATGCAGGAAGTATGGCAATTACTTGAATTTCGGTTTTACGTGCACGATTTGTTTGAAATGCTAGTTAGTGAAAACATGCTTACTAATAAAATTGAAAAGTCAAATCAGTCAAGTTTGGTAAATAAGCCTCGGGTAAACTTTTCTCATAAACGAAAATAAATTACTGCTCAGCAATCAACATAGCCATGCGAGTTTTGATTCCTTTTGCGACATCCATCTTATGTAAGGAAGGATTTTCAGCATTGGCAGTAATCAAAACTAAACACAGAAAAATGTCGAAAAGAAATTGCGAATCGCAATTTCAAATATTGAATTCAGATTATTCTTTCCATTAATTTTTAGAAGAATTATATCATAAAATTAAAATGTGTTGTTTTAATAAGTTATGAGAATGGAGAAATAAAATAGCCTATTATATCACTTACTCATTTGTGTTCAATCTTTAGTATGCCAATATTAACCCACATATTTGGAACTTGTTACCAGGGAAGCCGCGGGGAATTTAGTTTAGGTCGAGGGAGCCGTGGATGAAAAAAATTGAAAAGCCCTGGTATACGCCTATAGATCTACTAATATGTTAGTTGACGTTTCGAAAGTTTATTATTCCCTTATCAGGGATATGGGGCTGTGTATTGCTTATGATTTATTCAATTAATAAGTAATATATAATTATGAAGATGTCTATTAATGATAAATACGAAAATAATAATTATTGATTATAATTAATTGTATGTATTGTGTTAGGCACATTGTAAATGTTAAGTGCGCGGGGAAAATAGTAAAACGACGGGTGTGGGAACAAATAATATTGAATTTTAAAATAGTTTTTACGTACATGATACTTTTCGGTGAGTAATTTATTAAATTGATTAATTTCGAACGTGGACTGTTACTTCGAAAATTTTTAACATATAATAATTATTGATTAATAATTTAATTCATTATTTTAAATTTATTTTTATGTCAAGTGCTTATTAAATTGTATTGTTCAGTATATCTCATCTAGTTTCTTTTGTACTATGTTGGGGTAACCCGTCGAAATGGACTGAACTAAATCAGTCGTTCATATTTACAATTCAGTATGAAGATGAGTAAAACACAATTTAATTACTTTAAATTTAAGTTCTTTCCTTCCAAAATGTCCTTTATCCCTATACAGTATTCGAGGAAAATTCTTTGAGTGTGCATATGTAGGCCATTCCTTCGCGGCTAGACCACTTTCCATGCACCAATCCAGACGTAAGATGTGGCTTTCGACACAGCGCGGTCTTCTCATGGGGAACTGGAAATTTGTTTTCGTATCCGGCTAGAAGATTCAAACAAATTTCCAAAAACGTGTTTTTTAGGGTTTTGGCGCTGCAGTCTTAGTTATAATGCTGGTAATTAAACCAACGCCTTCTAAATCGATCTATGTAGGTGGCATTGATTAATTGCCAATACCCAAAGGTATTTTTAACTTAATACGTCATAATTTTATTTCACGTCGTTGGCAACAGTGATATTGACATCTTTAAGTGAACAATTCAATTACCAAGTAAACCGCGCTGCAGTTTAATAAGAATTTTGAAGCGATTTATCGTATTTTAAAAAATTAATTTACGAAAACATTCGAACAGTATTGCCTCGAAACTTATTAAATTTGAAGAATTTCAGGTGAATATAGGGAAAACAAAACTGTGAGTAATGCTAGAGAAAGAATGAACTTTCCTATGTTCGACTTCTCACTTTTCCCTTCTTACGTAAGTGTGCAATTACCGATTTTCAAATGAATGTCATCCATAATTTATTCTTATTAAACTTAACTAACACCTTATTCACATAAGCATACAAAATATTCGCATTTAATGTTAAGCTTCTCATGCAACGCTAGAGTCGCATACAAAACAAGTAATAGAGCAATTGCAGAAGTAGACATGAACACAAATTAGTCTTGAGTTTGTGAAGTTTTAATCTCTTCAAAAAATTAGGAGAGAAAATATGGAAGTGTTCAGGAAATCCGGGGAAGATTCAAATGTTGTTGTAAATGATGTTGCGACAGAATTTTCGGAACTAATTGGGAACGATGTCCTTTTTTGCTTTTAGCATTTGTGCTAATGCAAATGGACTTTGTGCATATTAGCAAAACTGTACTAAAATTTAACTAATTGCATCAATACTTGCAAGTATTTGTTACGTCGATTATAATTTTTAAATTGAAATAAGGCCAGTTCATATCCCGTATGGAGGTAAGATACAAGGCCATTGTGTGTTGGGAACTTTTGAAAGTGAGTATAACATTATCAGCTACTGCGTTGTATTGTTAAGTTCAATGTCAGATATTGAAAGAACATTTAAATAAAGCTGTACATGAAAGAAATGAAGTATGAAAGAAATTTTCAACACATGAAACTATTTATAAACAGTATACAGCGTCGGCGACGCCACATTTTATTAGTTTATCAAAAATAGGTTGCCAAACTGATGTCCGCGATCCTTTTCGGCACCGAAAAGCTGTTTTAGTGAGAAAAGGGCCCCGAGATGAAATGTTTGGCTGTTTGCGTTTGTTGCCACGTCTCAGGGAGTAAACCAATGTAGTTCCGCTGAAATTTTTAGTCGTTTAGGCCCTCTGCGTTTTCGGAATCCAACAGCGTGTGTACCGAATATTTGGTCAACCGTGTACCCAGAAGTCTTTAGAGTTTTCTGAACAGGCAACATTATTTTGTGAGTAGGAAATCTAACTCGATGTAGTATCCAAATATATTTATATCTCATACCCCAAAATAGAGAGCCGCCGAATAAAGTCAGTATAGGGATGCGTAAGCGGTGTTAATGTATTTTACAAATCCAATTTTCATTACTATCTAACCCCCCACTCAAACTGTTAAACTGAATTGCGAAAACTACCGAATTGTACCACCAGATGTCGGTCCAATAGCGAATCGGTCTAGTTTTTAATTTTTATTCTGGTTAAAAGTAAAGAAAACTTTCATGTTATTAATGTGTTGTGTTCATTTGTGAAAACATTTATATTCTTAAATTAATGCAAATTATTCCTGTTTACTTAAAATATTATTCATCGTAATTGCCGCGTCATTTAGTAAAATAGTTAATGAAGAATTTTGTAATCGTTGTCTTTTTAGAAACAATAACACTCCAAAGCTATTATTCTTTTCTCTTTATTTCTTGTTGGTCAGAAGGTCTTTCAAGAGCTTGAGTACAATTTACTTAACAGTTACAATAGGTGTTTGCACCAACGCTAATTGTAAACTTATTAAACCACCACTAATTTTTGTAATTCATAATAGTTGTTTAATTTGAAAGATTTTGATTTTAATTAAATTCTTTCTCTGCGTATCAATATACTAATAAGGTGGACGCAATTTATCTTTTGGAAATCGGGATTTTATTCTGCTAGGGATAACAACATTACAACCTAAATTAAATGTTTGAGTTAGAGGAGAAAAGTTAAGGTATTATTATTAAAATCTATTTAAATCATTACCATCCCTACCACAACTATATTTTCTTCATTTATGTCCTTGTGTGTTACCTGAAAGTATTCACCATCTGTGTTGCTAGTAATAATTCTTTCATTCTTCTGCAGTCTTTCTCTCTCTCTCTCTCTCTCTCTCTCTCTCTCTCTCTCTCTCTCTCTCTCTCTCTCT
>BOPP01000120.1:1726829-1737916 GCA_017312745.1 Gryllus bimaculatus | reverse complement strand
TTCTCGTCTCTCTCGTCTTTCTCTCCTCTCTCTTTCTCTCTCTCTCTCTTCTCTTCTCTCTCTTTCTCTCTCTCTCTCTTCTCTCTTCTCTTTCTCTCTCTCTCTCTTTCTCTCTCTCTTTCTCTCTCGTCTTTTCTCTCTCTCTCCTTTCCTCTCTCTCTTTCTCTCTCTCCTCTTTCTCTCTCTCTCTTTCTCTCTCTCTCTTTCTCTCTCTCTCTCTTTTCTCATCTCTCTCTTTCTCTCCTCTCTCTCGCTCTTGTTTCGTCTCTCTCTCTCTCTTGTCCTCTCTCTCTCTTTTTCTCTCTCTCCATCCTTTCTCTCTCTCTTTCTCTCTCTCTCTCTCCTCTCTTCTCTGTCTCCATCCTCTCCGATTTGCTCTCTCTCTTTCTCCTCTCTCTCTTCTCTCTCTCCCTCCTTTCTCTCTCTCTCTCATCTTGTCCCTCTCTCTCCCTTTCCCTCTCTCTACTCTCTTTTCTCTCTCTCCTCTTCTTTCCTCTCTCCTCTCTTTCTCTCATCTCTCCTTTCTCGCTCTCTCTTTCCTCTCTCATCTCTTCTCTCATCTCTCTTCTCTCTCTTTCTCTCTCCTCTTTCTTCTCTCGTCTCTTTCTCTCTTCTCTCTCTCTTTCTTCTCTATCTCTTGCTCGCTCTCTCTCTTTCTCTCTCTCTCTCTTTCTCTCTCTCTCTTTCTCTCTCTCTTTCTCTCTCTCTCTCTTTTTTTGAGATTTCCTATCAGCACTGTACAGTGATATGCTTTCCACAATTGCTTTATAAATTCAAATATTCACTTTATTAGCAATATTTGTATTCCATATTATTGAATTGCTGAATAGCAAATTTTCCTTGCTAAATACAATGATTAATTTCCTCGTCACTGCCCCCTTAGTCTGTTTCTAACTATTGTTTGTAACTATTTGTATGTCTGAGAACACTATTGAGCCATCTTCCATTAGTAAATCTTATCCTGATCCTCCTACCACAATGTTCTCTGTCTTTTTGAAATTAATTTTCAAGCCCCATTTTCAGTGTTCATTTAATTTCCTTAACATATAATGTGCATCATTGTCATCCTCTGTGAACATCTCTTGGTCATCTGCAAAATTTAGTGATTTTAGCATAACAACATTTAATTTGATTTTCATCCTTTTACATGTTTTCTTCCAGTTTTTTTGGAGCTTCTTGATAATTTTTTAACAGGGTGGGTGCTATGCAATACCCTTGTCTTAGCCCTTTACTTATCTTTATTTCTTTTTATATTCTGTTTCCTAACTTGCATAAGCGATATTGTCCTAATATAATTCTCTAATGGCCTTAATATATATGCTATTAAAATGTTGATTTTCCATGGCTACAATTTTGAAAGGGGATATTGTCGTACGCTTTTTGCCGGTCAATATAGACTAGATGCGTCTCAAGGTTATGCGCCAGCCACTTATATGTAAGTTGTTGGATGGTAATATATTATCTATGCAGGATCTATCTGCTCAAAAGCCACTCTGTTCTTCCACTTCATTTATTTCATTTTCCAATCTGTTTTTAATAATTGTACCATATATTTTACCAAGGGAACTCACGACAGTTATAGTAATTGGAGCATTCCTCCTTATCTCTTTTTGACTTTCCATAATATACGTAGTATAGGGAAGGTTATGTAATGCTGCTGAAAACTGATTTCAACAGAAATACACATTTTGGGGTCACATGATACCGAAAAAGTGTTTGTTTTTGTTTCAAAACGTCCGCCCAATATTCACAGTTAACTCGGAATTTTTAAAACTTTCAAAAATTTGAATTTGTTTGGGTCTTCCTATATCTACAAAATTAAAGAAAGAGATTTTTCCTTGTAATAAAATTTGTTCTCCTTAGGGAGTTATTTCATTAAGGTCATGTTCACTTTTTTGAAAGTTTTAGTAGTTTTCACACAATGTTGCTTACAATTTTGTGCTATTTTAAAAATTTTCAAAAATGTCTTCAAATTTTTCTTCAAACTTTTGGAAAGCATAGTGCTAAATTGCACTCTTTAATATGATGTAAAGTTCATTTCATCATTTGTTCATTTAAAAGTATTTTTTTGTTTTTTCAAAAATTACACAAATGTAATTCTTTTGAAAGATCTCGCTTGCTGTTTATATGCTCATTTCCAGCAATTTGTAAACACAGTTGTGTTTGTAAGTTATAGTACTTAAAATTACTTCAAATTAAGTTTTTCAAAAATTCTAAAATTTTCTATGAAAAAAAGCTTCGAATTTACAGTAGCACTTAAACAACAGTTGTTTAAAAAACAACTCCAAATTGTTGAAAGAAAATTGCTATTTAGGACGATATTTTACTGATCTTTAATAATCTTAAAATAGTATTTCCGCTCTACAATTAGGACAAAATAGATGGCATCTGGCAACAGTATGTGGAAAGTCAGAGTAGCTAGCCAAGACCAAAGGAAATAAAGAAAAGTACTTCAGGAAAGTCTATGTCATTATGTATCACCACTAGTTTAAATATTAAAGATGTAACCCACTTCAAAGACTTCTGGTATCCCATGAGCCCTGAGTCGTGCATTAAATAATTCCAAAAGCTGTTCGAACAATATCGATTGAGCTGATTTTATTAGGTGCATATTTATCCCACCAGGTCCAAGAGCTTTACCACTTTTGAAGCTATATCTTCTACATGATTCTCAAATGTATCCTTCGGCTAATATAAAGTGTAATATTGTACATGGTGTTCCTAAAGAAGTTCTTCATAATACTTAATCCATCTGTCTAGGCTTATAAGCTCCATATTTCATTTCATTTGTTCTCAACTGTTCCAACACTTTCCATGCCTCCTGTGATCTCGAGCTTCCAATGGTGTTACTAATTTCTTGACACTTTGGCCCCACCGGTCATTTTTATTTTTTATAATGTCCTTTTTGTCTTCTAGATATTCCTGTATAAGTTTTTCTGTCTTATAAATCACAGATCGAAAGCCACTTTGAATAAGCGTTTTTATTCTCCTGTACCCTTTCAGCAAATTTGTCTCTCCACCAATAGGTCCCAGTCCTCTGCTGCTTCCTTTCAATTACACCCAAACTTTCGTTAGCGGCATATTTTGTGTAAATTCTCTGCCTTCATTGCATTCAACAGAAGATCGTCCACATTTTGCAACTTTCCACTTAACCTGAACTTATACAAGAACAGAATTGATCGGTCTTCTAGTAAATTCACTTATACTTGCCTTTTCTTCTAGAGTCTCCTCTCTTATAGTGATTTTAACTTTTCCATTTTGGAAGCAGAAAAGACATTTGGCTTGCTAAAGGAAGTGGTCAGATTACACTCTGTACCTCTTTATACCTACATCTTCCACTCTGGCTTATTACTGTGTGTTTACCAATGTGCTGAAAAAAACATTTCATATCTTCACTTTAATTAGTTATTAATATTAGTATAGTTAGTATTTATCAGCAGTGTTTTGACATAATCTTTCACGCATTGTTGCATTGTTTTTCGTGAGAAGTTTTTGGAAACAGTATATATAACAGTATATAATATTGTTAAAAAGTTTTTGTAGATTAATTTCATTTTTCTAAATTTTTTACTCCAATAATATACAGAAAGGTGACAAAAAAAAGCTTAATCGAAATGTCATTAAAAGAAATAGTTTTTTATTTCATCCATTTAAATAAACTATCTTTAAACAAATGAGACTATTTCTTAAATATAGAGGAAGTAGCCGTTAGAGAGAATCAAAGTGACAGTTCAGTAAGCATGATGTTTTCTTAGAGAAGTAATCCTCAGTCAAGTTGTGTGAGTTGTTTAGTCCTCCCACTTCATAAAATGCTTTTTGTTCATTGATAGCTTTCGTAAAGACATCACTGTGATCACGAATCACATGGTGAACATATGAAATTTCACATACAAGACCAGTTTCATAGTATACACAAAAAATTTCATAAAAATAATTAGAGAAACACTGTTACACTGTTTTGGGGACAAAAGAAAGAAAAAAACAATAGGGAGACGGCCAGAAGCTTGTCACATTCTAATTTCAAATATTTTTTTTAATGGTGTATGATGAATCACATGAAGAACTGTTTGATGTCGTATACAAGTGAGCAAACCGGAAAGGAGAAGTAAAAGTTTAATACTACCAATTGAAATAATTGATGAGTGCACAGACAGAACCTGCAGTTATGTTGCCAGAGAGTTTCTTACTTCAGTCCCTTCTTTTCTATACTATTGGAAAAAGTGTATTCTTCAAATCAAAGGATAACATCATTAAATTGTAGCACAGTTGGAAAAGTTTGTAGTTAAACAAACAAGAAAAAAATATACAAGTGTATAACTAAGAAGAAACAGTCACAAAATATGGTGAAAATTAGATATGAATAGTGTAGTACATAAAAATACACACCTTTTTCAAGAATTTCATTTTATTAAATTTCAATTCTCAACATCTGATTATTATTCAACAAATTGTTTCTTGAGTTATTGTTTTGGAAATCGTATAAGTCATTAGTAATTAAACATTGGAACTACAATGAAAATGTGAAAGTGCCATTCATTCCATGGATTGTAATTTTTGGATTCCATGGATTGTAATTTTTTTATTTACTCTCTTCTCTCTCTCTCTCTCTCTCTCTCTCTCTCTCTCTCTCTCTCCTCTCTCCTCTCTCCCTCTCCTCCTCCCTCTCCCCCCTCTCTCCTCCCCTCTCTCCCCCTCTCTCCCCTCTCTCTCTCCCCCTCTCTCTCTCCTCTTCCCTCTCACCCCCTCTCCCTCTCTCCCCTTCTCTCTCTCTCCCCCTCTCTCTTCTTTTTCTTTCTTTTCTTTCTTCCTGAAGGGCATACCTATTCTGTTTATTAGGTCTTGGGGAAACACGCCATAAAAGTGGACCATGCATTTCTTTTTATGTGAAGGATACATAAATTAATAGATTCTTGGTAATACAAAATATTACCATTGGAATGCAATTAGACCCATGAACTAATTTTTCAAAATTACAAGAGATTAAAATCATTGTTTGTTGCCCAAAACAACAAGAAATTTTGAAACATTTGGACTTACTAGCATGGAAACTTCAAATAATAAAGACACCAGCCATGAAAACCCACATTGTGTATAAATTATGGTTTACAAGTACACAGCTACAATGGATAAAATATTTTTTTAATGTATATTATCCCACATTCACATCCATAATCACGATACAGTTATTAAGAACATATTCAATTAAATTATTAATAGTTGTATTATTTGTTGTTAATAGTTGTTGTAAAAGTAGTTATTGTATTCTTTCACAATTACTAATTTCTTTTTTAATTTTATCTTACATTGATTTAATATTTTGATGCACAGTGCTCAAGCTCAAAGGTCAAGTGATGTCTGTGATGTACCGCTTCCGAGCCAAGAGCCGTGACTGGGTGTGGCTACGCACATCTGCCTTTGCATTTCTCAACCCATACACAGATGAGGTTGAGTACATTGTGTGTACCAACACAAGTGCCAAGTGAGTACATATCTTAAATTTGTTTTAGAGTATTATTGTATAAAATTAGTTTCTGTTAATTTCTTCAAATATTTATCTTTCTGTGTATTTTTCTATTAATATTTGTGATGTTTCCAAACTTAAAAATAAATAACTGATGTATGAATAAGAACTGAATGTAAATCAGAGTTGGTCGTAATCAATTACATTTGTAATAAATTCCACATAAAATTACTTAGTGAGAAATCACAATGTAATCTTATTACTACTTTAGTAAACATGAATACTCATCCTGGGTGATTTCTTCATAGTTTGCATTTCTTTTTTAATCTGATTTCTTTGAAATCAGGATTGCATGTAATTGTTATTTATGATTACTTTTATTAACTTCTTTTATTCCTCTTGAACATTTCATTTGTAAAATTGTGAAGTGAGTACTCTGATGGTGTGTGTCATTTTCTCTCCCCTTCTTTTCTTCTCTTTTTTCTTCTCCCTCTCGCCCTCTCCCTCCCTCCCCCTCTCTGTCCCTCTCCTTCTTTTTTTATTCTAGTTCTTTTCAAATTCCATATTGTGGTTCTTAACATCCCATAATGTCCTTTGTGGCTTCAAACACATTCAGAAGAAATATATTTCATTCAGAATTATCAGTTATAATGTATACGAAGAACATAAAAGACTTTGGTCTTAATTTCAACATCAGTAATTCAAACTGTAATCAAACCACACTATGATTAAAAATTACTGTAATTGTAATCTCTGATGATTACAAATTACTTGTAATCGTCATTGTTATTACTCATAATTCCAGTTGTAAATATGTAGCCATAGTTTGTGAAAGATAGGTAGAAGATAGTTGATTACAATTTGAAAAAAGATAACCAGGAATCAATTACTCTTTACTTCATTGTAAATGAACTTGAATGCTCATATGTGTTCTATATTTCAAGTGATACCCTTTGTATTTGTCTCTGAGGTTAGAAAAGGAGGTTTTTAATTCCGTACTTTGTTTTCTTTTAACTTTTTTAGTAGCCTCATGTGTGTTTGATTTATTTTATTTGACTATATAAATGTGTTATCAATTATTTAATTAAATTCTTTTAATTAATTCTATTGCCAATCTGAGTAGCCAAAATCACTTGGGTAATAGTGTTGTGGAGGTCTTGGTTCAAAGAATCCTGGGTTCGAATCACGCTTCAGGCATGGATGTATTTGTGATCATCTATTCACCCCTGATCATCATCATCCTATCACTTCATTAAAGAAGTATTAGTATTTATAATTCCCTGCTGAAGCAGGCCTTTGCCCTTAATGGGATGTGCAGTTGGCTAAAAAAAAAAATAAAATAAAATAAAAAAAAAATCAACCTTTAGATAATCATGTAGATATTTTTGTTAAATATTGTTGTTATTGAAGTGAAAGAATTTTTGTATCTTCCTAGGGTTTGTTCAATACAAATTGTTTTAACAATGTTCTGTTCATTTCTGGTTAAGAACATGAATTTCTTAATTTTACCTGAACTTAATTTAATAGGTTTTGCAGCTAATTGTGAAGTTACTGAGATACTTAATACACACGTCACTTCTTGTTAATTAACATCAGGGATCAGAAAATCATTTTTTAACCACAAATATTTATTCTGTCATCACTTCGTCATTCAAAAAATGCCGCAAGTAACTTCTGACAGTTCTGCTGTTGTAAGAACAAGAAATTAAATAGTTACTTAGGAAGTTTGTTTTGGAGATGTTAATTGTGTATGAGTCAGATTATGTTGGCTTATGCCATTTTCTGGTTTCTTGGCTTGTCATCTACATTAGAATTCCAGTTCAATGAATTACTTATTAGAGGTTCAAATAAATGACACAAGAATTCAAAAAAATGCAGAGAATAATAGGAACAGAACCTACTGGTCCAATGAAGTGCTTGAAACATTTAATAATTCTTTATTGCAAAAATTCAATGTCGCAGGTGGGCTTTTTAAATAAAGAAATAGAGGGTGGTGGTGCAATTCTGGTTTCAGATTCGGATTCGGTGCATCTAAATGCACTGAGGAACATGTGTGAAGTCTTTGGGTCTGACAACTTTGCGCATGTGCTTGTGTTATTGTACTGGATTAAATGATAATGAGTGTTGAGGAAGAAGCGTACTGAAAACAACAGCTAATACAGATAATTTCAGTAAATGAATTAAAGATGTAATAATAATGGTGTTTTCAACAATTTGAGATGGAGATTGATGTACATTGACAGCTTTTTTTCGGAATAGAACATAAAATTTCCATTTGCAATCATGGAAAATTAATTAAATTACAAAGCACAATTTATTTACTATATAAAATTTTATTGATAAGTATAAATTAACATGCAGGAAAATAATAATAAAGGGGAATGTGTCTCATAAATTAGAAAAAATATTTTTTGAACCAGAGCTGCTGATAATGGAGTGCTTGCTTACTGATGTTTTTTGACATTACGTGATATGAAATTCAAGGGTTTCACCTACAACAAAGCGGGGGGGGTCTACAGCAAAGCGATGCGGCGATGTGTGTGTAATGGTCAGCGTATCGGACTGTTATACCCGGTACACATAGCTGGTACACACGGTAAAAAAAAAAATCGGCCAATTTAATCCTACTTTTCAAACGTGAGTCTGCCACTCAGGTCCCTGCGAAATTTTGGAGCAAGTGCTCAATCTAGAGAGTAAACGCTTAACTTTATTCATACCAATTATGAGCATTTGCTCGCCAGTTGAGAGTACGCTCAGAGATGGAAGAAGTGCTCAGAGACTAAGCAATTGCTCACCCACTTTATTCATACGAAACTGAGAAAAGTCTCCGAAACACGGAGCAAAGAGAGATTGCTTACTTTTATTCATACCACCATATAAGTCTTTTTCTAGCGAAAATTCGCCGTTTTCCGTCACACGTTACATAACTTTGTAGAAACAAAGAATTCGTAAGGAGATAATGTAAAAATGCTATGATCTTGCGTAGTAACCACCCTCCTGCATGTGGTAAAAATAAGTAGGCTGGTGGTTGGTAGACACAAGAATACATTGCAAAAAATGCCCTGAGGAATGCTTAATAAAAGCCAAATGTTGGTAATTTAAAGAATTGTTGTTTTCTTTGTGTGTTCTAAACTCGAGAGATTTCCTTAAGAATGAAGGTCAAGAGGGATAGCTCTGTTATCCATAACATATTGAGAAGCAGTCAAGTTAATGTAAGTTGATAGATAATTGCTCTACATTAACACATTATAGATGAGTGTTTGTGTATGAAGCAGGCAAGGTGAAATTAACGAAGAGGTCATGTAAACAGATAACATCAGAATCACTACCATTTTTCTTGTAGTCCTAAGACATTGCAGAGTAATGTTAATATAGACACTGTACATTGAGGTAGGGAGGGAGATAAATGAAAACTAAACAAAGTTTACTGAGAAAAGTTCTTTTTGTTTTGAATAGTTTGTGTCAAAATAAATACACTCAACTAACTTATGTGAAGAAATCTTTGGTTTTAAATGTTGGGGAATAGTAAAATGGATATGCTTGCAATATACCTGGAAGCAATGATGCTTTGCATTGCAAAAGTTGGGAACTGTTGGATAAATGAAAGCAAATATGAATGGTTTTAACACTACAGTCCTATAATCCTGTATCCAATAATCTCTTATCTCGACAACTGTACGTGGCTTCCTCTTCGGGAGTGTTTGAGGACGTGTGGTTGCACCTGTCGCAGGTCGCTCCACGCGCAGCCGGACAGCAGCGCGGCAGATCCGGCCGAGCAAGTGTACTCGCAGCCGGGGCTGGACTACAGCCTGCAGCGGCGCGACGCCGTCTACCCGCACATGATCTCGTCGGCGGCGGCGCACCTGCAGAGCGGGCAGGCGGCGGCGGCGGCTGCGGCGGCGGCCGCGGCGGCGGCGGCGGCGGCGCAGCGGCCGAGCAGTGCGCAGAACGTGTACGCGAGCTACGGCGACCCGGGCACCCACTCGCCCATCGCGTACGGCTCCCCGGGCGCGGGCCAGCAGCAGCAGGGCGGCGGCGGCGGCGGCGCGGGACCCGGCGGCTCCGTGCTCAGCCGCATCGGCAAGGCCACCACCACCAGCCCCACGCCCGCGCAGACTGCGTGGAGCCTCCGCCAGGTGGGCGTTACCAACGACCAATACATTTAGGATGGGGATATGTTGTAGATATCGACAACTCAAAGAACAGAAGCATAGTGCAGTACTTAATGCTGACATTAGTGAACAATAGCCTGATGAAAACATGCCGCTAGAGATAGTCTTGATTGTAGATTTTTGACAATTGATTTTTACATGGCAAATGCAATTTTGAAAGAAGACTTGGATCCACCGCATGAGTTTTCACGTAATTCCAAAGTACTCGTGTTTGTGGAATAGCCTTTATCAAATGTTTTGCAGTAATCTAGGTAAATGAAATCAGTTGGAGTAGCTTTATCCTAGGCTTTCAACCAGTTACATTCATTATTGTGCTATCGGCAGTCTGTGAAGCTCTTGCTTGAATTTACTGTTGCAACTGTAGTAGTGGTATATCTTTGAAGATTTAAAATATAACTTGTTTCTAGTTTTATAACTATACATAACAATAAAATTGTTTTAAATGTAAGGCATACGTTGTTTCTTACATTGTTACTTTTGTTAACTTCCCTTAGATTGAATATAAAAAATGTTAACAGAGCAATTTTTGTGAAAACTTTATTGGTTAATTTTTGTGGAATTGCAGGTAATTTGGCTTACCTTTGGCCATGATTTATCAAGAGCTAACATAAAATGTTTTGTCAGGTAGTTTGTAAATAATTTTGAGCGACAAGTTAAATATAATTGGGATCTACAACCGATTGTCTAGCGCCTGGTGTGAAAGTACAATATGTTATCCGTTATACATCGACGCTGTGCGGCACCCAAAACCTTTTCCGGTTATGTTCGTATAGTTTACCATATTAAAGAAAGGGAATCATCTCAATTATTATGGATAACAAAAGAATGTCTTTTAGATTATCTGCGGGGTTTATATACTTACTGATTACGTCAGATTGGGTAGAGCCATCTTAAGAGCGCCTTGTCAAGAAGTCGCCAAGAAATCTTATGCTACTAGTCAACCATTTCACTTTTTAATAATTATGTTCTTTTGCTTCATCTCACACACTTTAGTGTTTAAAACGTACGATTGCACGTTATGCAAACTACCATATAATTAATGTTTTCTGATGTTTCGGGTCAATTCTGATTTACCCTTCCCTCCACTTCTGCATGTCTTTGTGAAAGTATATGTATTGTTTGGTGGTCATGTAATTTTAGAACATGTATTATAAGTTAAGATTTAAGTTCCGCATCAATCAGTTTAGCTTTTGAGACGTGCGAGCTGAGTGATGTTTATTTCACTTCCGCAGCAGCCCGTGACGGAGGGTTACCAGTACAGTCAGCTGAGCCCCAGTCGGTCGCCCAGCGGCCCCACGTACACGCAGCTGAGCGGCGGGGCGCGTGCGGCCGCGTCGGCGTACCATGCACCCACGTCAGCGGCGGGCGGCGCGGGCATGTGGGCGTGGGGCCAGAGCGCGGGCGGCGGCGCTGGCGACGGCGGCGGCGCGGGCGGCCCCGGCGCGGGTGCGCAC
>BOPP01000120.1:1707450-1721659 GCA_017312745.1 Gryllus bimaculatus | reverse complement strand
GAAGGTAGATGTAGGCAAAATTGCGGCGAGGGTCGGCCATTCCTTGTAGTGAGACCACGGCTCCAATTTTTTTCTGATAATTCTGCTCTCTCGAACCGGGACCCATGGTGAAAAGCGACTTGACATCAAAGCTGACAAGTATGTCTGATTTCCAGACGCCTCTGTTTTTAGCAGCTCAATGAAGTGGTAGGAATTCCGGACATCCGACGCGAAATTATCGTGTGGATGAATCTAACCCTATCTTTCAATTTCGGGGAAGTATTAACGCACAGGTAGAGGGCGCAGCATGGGTTCAACCTTTGTCACCAATTTACTAGCAAATCTTTCACTGGAAGCATTTGAAACGCGAGGTTCTAAAACAACGCTCGCCTCAACTACAATGTGGGTAGATTACGTCGACGACACCTTCGTGATAATGGCCCCAACGGACGAGATTTCTCTACAAGAATTCTTAAACCATATAAACAGTGCCCACCCAAAAATACATTCACCTGGAGATAGAGAAGAACGGTCAGCTACCTTTCTGGACGTCATGTGAGTAGGAGAAATGACGGCACCCTAGGACAAGCAGTTTATAGAAAACCATACCCACACGAACGCTATATTCACGGCCGATTCGCGACCACTAACCCAGCGGACGAAAGAAGCGGCATCTTAAAAACCCTGGCCAATCCGCGCAACAAGAACGCGATCAAGACAGTCCTTCCCGCTGAACCGTAAGTTTTGGAGGCGACTTCGCGCGAATGGAATACAGAAAATACCCACTATAACAGGGTCTTAAAATCACTCACGACCCCCCAACACCGAGAGATAACCATGAGACCCGGAAACATATAGAATGCACACTACCTTATATACAAGGTGTCCACGGGACAGGAAGGAAACCTCTCTTGAGACGTTTCCGGGATAAAAGACTCGTTTTCAAGGCACACCAAAGCCGGCAAACACTGATTGCACTTCAAAGAACCAGCTTCCACCGCTCCAAAGTAGCGAGTATAATTCCATCCCATGCAGCTGCGGTCCGCTTACATCGGGAGAACCGGAAGAACGGCGTAGAAAGAGACTAGCGAGCACATTCGAGACTTCAAATTTAAGAAGGTACATCGTTCGCGCATAGCTCTTCACGCATGGGAAACCGGCCATGATTTCCTTTTTCGACAAGACCGAGGTGCTTACAGAGAAGATCGTGGTGGCAAGACGAATAAAAGAGCATTGGAAATTGCTAAACATCCCAGAACATCAACGGGGACACGGGCTTACGTCCTCCACGAGGCGTGGCTTACAGCACCATTAACAAGTGCGCGTCGCGGGAGACGCCCCTCGGAAGTATTCTACGTCGATCCATCTTGAGGCAGCGCCGTTCGATTCCACGCACTTCCTGTCCGTCCGGAATCGCCGCCTCTTTCACCTCACCCGATTGGCCGTCACCATCGACCTAGTACCTGATTGCTTCAAAATAAACAAGAGCGCCCTACATCATTGCGCAGTACAGCCCTGAAAGAGGACCGCGACATGTCGGTGCGAAAACGTCGGCACATCAGCCAATCGACGCGGCGTCACCCGAGCAGCCCAGACACAAAGAAATTTATTGTTTGCAACTGTTAAATTTCTAAAAGTTATTAATAGACAATTAATCCAATGCATACATCCAAATTGAGATTCACCATTTACATCAACTGTAGTATATATTAAGCCTAAAAAGCAAATGTAAAATCTTGAAAAAAATGATAAATATGGACTATTGTCAGGTACTCGTAAAATTGGGTTACACTGCTGGATCCACAAAAATGAAATAGATTTCAAGAAGAATCTCATCCTGCAGATTTATGATGTGAGAAAATGTTTCTTTGAAGGCTTTGGCCCCTCAATATTTATTTTTTAATGCTTAGAACGGGATGTGAGAGTTATTTAACGATAAAGGAGTCTAAAATCCTTGCTGTGGGAATGCAGTATATAGGGATGTTACTGTATAAACCAAAACTTTCTCCATGGGTAGTGGACTGCAATGTGTTACATGTCAATGCTTATAGAATAAATATTTTTTTTGAGTTAAATCTGTTCTAAAAAGACGGATATACAGACATAAACATTTTATTTGACAAAATACATATTTACTTATATAGCCGAAGTAACATTCGTTTGACTCCACGTTAGCGTACTTCCGATAGAATTCAACTCATTTTTGAGCGGCTGCTCCTACAGGAGGTCGCAAGGACTACCAGCTCACCAATCGATGCTGTGCAATGGAACCGCCCGCTGCGTCGTCTTTCCGTTCTATCACGCTATTAGGATCTTGTTGAATCTCAATGCAGAATCGCCCGTGCCGTCCGCTTCCCCAGCCAGCATTGCTCAACCAGTACGCACGTTTCTCTCACTTGTCTTGTCTTGCTCGACACCAACCCCGGGTCACACGTCAACACTACAAGATGAAACTTTTGTGTGGATCGCAGTTTGAATGAAAATTAAAATCAATTCAAATTAAAATAAAAACAACAAAATGTTACAAGATTCTCAACCTGTAGACTACGGTGTTCAAAAGGTTCTTTGAGGTCTTCGTCTCCTCATTTTTAGTTTTCATTGCTCTAAGAAAAAAGGTTTTTCCTTTTTTTTTTTGTTTAAGGAGTTATTTAACGAGTCAAAATCTTGCTGTTTGCTGAGGATTGTATTTTAGGCAATAAACGTTGTTTTTTTTAACTTTACTCGTAATAACGTAGTATATACGGCGTAAAATACATAATATGTGGAAATTTATGTAATGCTGCGTAAAATCGATTTCGAGATTTTCAACGAAATACACGTTTTGGGGTCCCCCTAATTACGGATAAAGTGTTTGTTTTTTTCCAAAACCCTGACGCATCTTGGTGTCTGTGAACATTGTCAAATTGTTCTGTCCAATTGAAGAAAACCGTGTCCGAATCTATTGAGATTTGAAATAATATTTAATATTTGGGGGTAGTTTAAATAAAGACAAAACGCGGTTCATTTTCAAAAAATTTTTTTTTCTCTAAACGTCTCCAATTTTTTTTTTAAAAATTTCTTGTAAAATAGGTCCGATTTTTCAAGTTTAACACTGAATTTTTGAAATTTCAATTTTTTTTCGGACGTCTTTCTACAATACAAAACTGAAGATTTTTCCTTCATAAAATTTGTTCTCGATAGTGATTCTTTTATTAAGTTCACGTACATGAATGTTGAAACTTTCAGTAGGTTTTCGCTCAATATTGCGTCCTAATTTTTGAAATTTTTAAAAAAAAATTACAAAAAACAAGATTTTTCCAAAAAGTGGCTCTAAATTATTTTTTAACGTTTGGAAGGAAAAAAAAAAAAAAATAATGCTAAATGTAAATCTATATGACGCACCAACAAACCGCCATAATTGCTCTTTTTTTTGTTTTTTCAAAAATTATAATTTTTTTTGTCTGCGATAATATTGTAATTAAGCGGCCAACTTGTTCCGCATTATTAAATATTTTAAGTACATGTTGCTTTAAATACTGTCATAACAAGTTTTCTCAAAAACAATACTGTTTCTGTGAAAACTAGCGGCAAAACTCCGCATTTTCAGGAACTGAAACGCCATTTTTCTCAAATGGCTCCAAATTAATTTCTTAAACAATTTCGGAACGGGATAGTGCTAATTCACTCTTCAATTTGAACGTAAAGTTCTTTTTCAAAAACTCAACAAATTACATTAATTTGAAGATTTCTCACGCCGTTAATATACACATTTCCAGTAACCATTTGTAAAAGAACTGTATTTGTGGGTTTAAAGTAACATGTCGGTCGAAACGTCGGCACATCAGCCATCGACGCGGCGTCACCCGGACAGCCCAGATCAAAGAAATTTATTGTTTGCAACTGTTATTTGCTAAAAGTTATTAATAGAAAAAATTAATCCAATGCACTACATCAAATTGAGATTCCACCATTTACATCAATGTAGTATATATTAATGCCTAAAAACAAATGTATCTTGAAAAAAATGATAATATGACTATTGTCAGGTACTGTAAAATTGGGTTACACTGCTGGATCAACAAAAATGAAATAGGATGTTCAAGAAGATCTCATCCTGCAGATTATGATGTGAGAAATGTTTCTTTGAGGCCTTTGGCCTCAATATTTTATTTTTTAATGCTCTAGAACGGGATGTGAGAGTTATTTAACGATAAAGAGTCTAAAATCTTGCTGTGGGATGCAGTATATAGGGATGTTACTGTAAAACCAAAACTTTCTCCATGGGTAGTGACTGCAATGTGTTTACATGTCATGCTTATAGAATAAATATTTTTTGAGTTAAATCTGTTCTAACAGACGGATATACAGACATAAAATTTATTTGACAATACAATTTACTTATAATAGCCCGAGTAACATTCGTTTGACACTCACGTTAGCGTACTTCCGATAGAATTCAACTATTTTTGAGCGGCTGCTCCTACAGGAGTCGCAGACTACCCTCAGCTCAACCATCGATGCTGTGCAATGGAACCGCCCGCCGTCGTCTTTCCGTTCTATCAGCGCTATTAGGATCTGGTTGATCTCATGCAGCAATCGCCCCGTCGCCGTCGCTTCCCAGCTCAGCATTAGCTCACATTACGACGTTCTCCAGCTTGTCTTGTCTTGCTCGACACCACCCCGGGTCACACGTCAACACTACAATGAAACTTGTGTGGATCGCAGTTTGAATGAAAATTAAAATCAATTCAAATTAAAATAAAAACCAACAAAAATGTAAAGATCTCAACCTGTAGACTACGGTGTCAAAAAGGTTTCTTTGAGGTCTTCGGTCTCCTCATTTTTAGTTTTCAATGCTCTAGAAGTCTTTGTTTAGGAGTTATTTAACGATGTCAAAAATCTTGCTGTTTGCTGAGGATTGTATTTAGCATAAACGTTTGTTTTTTTTTACTTTCTCGTATACGTACGTATATACGGAGTAAAATACATAATATGTGTAAATTTATGTAATGCTGCGTAAAATCGATTTCGAGATTTCAACGGAAATACACGTTTTGGGGTCCCCTAATACGGATAAAGTGTTTGTTTTTTCAAAACGCCTGACCATCTGGTGTCTGTGAACATTGTCCAAATTGTGTCTGTCCAAATTGAAGAAACCCGTGTCGAATCTATGAGATTTTGAAATAATATTTAATATTTGGGGGTAGTTTACATAAAGACACGCGGTCATTTTCAAAAAATTTTCTCTAAAACGTCTCCAATTTTTTTTTTAAATTTCTTGTAAGAATAGGTCCGATTTTCAAGTTTAACACTGAATTTTGAAAATTTCAATTTTTTTCGGACGTCTTTCTACAACTACAAAACTGAAGATTTTTCCTTCCAATAAAATTTGTTCTCGATAGTGAGTTCTTTTATTAAGTTCACGTACATAATGTTGAAACTTTCAGTAGTTTTCGCTCAATATTGCGTCCAATTTTTGAAATTTTTAAAAAAAATTACAAAAACAAGATTTTTCCAAAAAGTGGCTCTAAATTATTTTTTAACTTTTGGAAGGAATAATGCTAAATGTACTCTATATGACGACACAACCGCCATATTGCTCTCTTTTTTTGTTTTTTCAAAAATTATAATTTTTTTTGTCTTGCGATAATATTTGTATTAGCGGCAACTTGTTCGCATTATTATATTTATAAGTACATGTGCTTTAAATACTGTCATACAAAGTTTCTCAAAAACAATACTGTTTTCTGTGAAAACTAGCGCAAAACTCCGCATTTTCAGGAACTGAAACGCCATTTTCTCAAAATGGCTCCAAATTATTTCTTTAAACATTTCAAACGGATAGTGCTAATTTCACTCTTCAATTGGACGTAAAGTTCTTTTTTTCAAAAACTACACAAATGTACATTATTTGAAAGATTTCTCACGCCGTTAATATACACATTTCCAGCAATTTGTAAACAGAACTGTATTTGTGGGTTAAAGTACTTAAAATTACTTCAAATTAAGATTTTCGAAAACTCAAAAATTTTGAGTGAAAAAGCTACAAATTTTGAATTTACAGTAGCGATTAAGCGCCATTTTCTTGAAAACGGCTCCAAATTTTTCAAAGAAATTTGCCTTTTAGGACGAGGTTTTATGGTTCTTTAATAATCTTTAAGTAATATATCCACTCTCCAATTAGGAAACTGAAAAATTAAAAAAATGTTTTTTAGGCGGCGATCGGTGGCAGCAGGTTTATTTTCAATCCCCAGACAAAAACTAGCTCGTCCTATTCCTTGACGAGAAAATGAGAAGCATGTTCTCTTTTTATCTGATTGATCCTTCCGTTACTTTTCGGTGCGATTAACATGTCATCAACAGTAGATGCAACGAGGAGATACGTGTGAGATTCCCTGGTATCAACGAACATGCATGGATCCGAATTTGAAGCTCGACCTATGTCTTCTACAGTGGTTTTCAACTTTTGTGTGCCACTGCCGACCTACTTGACGAAGATTATAAATGGCTTTCTTTAATTTACAGACCTTGCTACCGAATTTTAAAAGCATATTTTAGATCTTTTTGAATAAACTCCTTCAGTCTCAGTTATTCTTTTTAATGACGCATTCAACTGTGACGGATTTTCCATGAACAGTAACGTGTCGTTATCACCATTCAAAGCGCGGTAGTGATGTAGAGTTGTCAAATTTTCAGATCACGTTTGACAGATAAAGCCATGAGGAATCTAAGTGATTCAGTTCTAGCCACAGGAGCGAATGTATCAATAAAATCGATTCCGGGTCTTTGAGCGAAACCTCGCGCGACTACTCTGGCTGTTCTTCTGTAAAAAGTCATCCGGCATCATGTTACGAACACAGTCCTGAAGTCGATAATAATATCACTCCTCGGTCGGTCGACTAATTCCTACGTGTCATTGGCAACCAGACACTTGATCCCCGAGTATATTTGATCAAGCTACTCGGATATGTCGTGGCCATTTATAGCATTCCGTTCCGTCGCAGATCCGTGTCGTAGAGTCCCTTTCAAATAATGAAAGATTTAAAAATTAAGCTACAAAAAATGGAAGATGATGGTATCATCACTAAAATGACCAAGCCCTCAGAATTTGTTAACCCATTGGTTTTAGTGCACAAACCAAATAAATTCCTGAGAATTTGTTTGGATCCTTTTCATTTAAATCAAGGTTTGGTAAGAGCAAGGTATGAAATGCCAACTTTTGAAGAAATTACAGCAGAAATGGCTCGCTCAAATTGTTTCACAGTTCTCGACGCGCGTAGAGAATTCTGGCAAATTGAGTTGTCAGATACAGCATCGAAGCTAACGATATTTGCCACACCTCTTGGCAGGTACCGTTTTCTTAGGCTTTCATTTGGATAATCCATAGCTCTGGAGATATTCCACAGTACGTTCACTGAAATTTTCGAATATATTCCGAACGCAAAATTGTACATTAATGACCTTATTATATTGTAACGAATATTGAATCATCTGCCGGGATTCTCTGCGTGGATTGTGTCACCTGCCGGCGCCCCCCCCCCATTCCGCCCGAACTGGACGGTTCCGGGGTATTCGCGAGTCGCGTGGAAATGTGGAGCAAGTGCCGGGTGAGTCGAGACGAGCGCCGGCCAGGTATAAATTCGCCGCTGCCGGCGGCCGCTAGTTAGTATAAGTAAGTCGGAGTTTAGAAGCCGCGAGTCAGTTAGAGTATGTAATCAGTGAATAATCAGGCAGCCGGAAGCTGAGCTGTAAAATGTGCATTGCGATGAAGAGCGGTGCGGTGGGTGAACAGCAGTAAGCAGTCTGAAGTCTGCAGTGGAAGATGAGCTGTGAAATGTGCATCGCGGTAAACAGCAGTGCAGTGGACCCTGGTCTGCGTAAGAAATTATGGTCTGCGCAGGGAATTGTGGTTTGCGCTCGAAATTGTGGTCGGTGCAGTGGACCGTGGACAGTGCAGCGGACTGTGCGATAGTGTAGAAGTAGTGAACAGTGTAAGTAAATAATCAGAATTAGTTATCTGTGTAAATAAATAATCAAGAGAACGGAGTCGTGTGTAAGAAAAATAATCAAGTGAAGAACACAAGGACTGAGTAAAATATCTGTAAATAAATCAAGTAATTTTAGTATAGCATTGTTTACGAATAAAGGTTTTTGTTTAAATATTACGCGTGTTTTAATTCACCACGGAGAAACGTTACAATATATTCAAAGACAAAGAAAGAACTGAAGAAACTTTGAATCGTGTTTCCAACAGAGCTAGAGGAAGAAGAGTAAGATTTAGTTCATACAAGATACAGTACTGTTATAATCAGGTCAAGTACATGGGGCATGTTATTTCTGTCGATGGTATTAAAGCTAGCACAGACAAAGTGGAAGCAATAAAACAGATACCAACGCCAAAGAATGTTGCGGAACTCAGCAGATTTTTGGGAATGATTACATATTTATTTAAGTATACCCAATCTGTTTGACATCAGAAATAATTTGAGACAATTAAAAAAAGGTGTGCATTGGATGTGGACAGAGAATTAGAGAGAATTCATACAGTTAAAAGAAGTTCCCTCAACCAGTCACGTTTTATAATTCTACGATGAAAAGAAACCGATAACTTTGTCGGTAGATAATTCAAAGGACGGAATGGGAGCAGTTCTCCGCGATGGGAAACCAGTATCGTATGCATCGAAATGTTTATCTGATACACAACAACGCTATGCACAAATTGGAAAAGAAATGCTAGCCGTAGTATTCGGGTGCCAACATTTTCACCAATATCTTTACGGTAAAGAATTTACAGCAAAATCGAATCACAGACCATTAGAGTCAATCTTCAAAAAGAATCCACACAAAACGCCCATGCGACTACAACGCCTTCGTATCAGCTTGCGGCCATACCAATTTGCAGTAAAATACAAGCCCGGATCCCAATTATATATGGCGGATATCAAGAGAAAGTTATGATGACAGACATTTTGAAGTCAATGAAAATGACATAGATGCGCAATTTAACTCGATTTTATTACCCAATATTTCTCAAAAAAGTTCAAGTTCAAGAAGAAACAGCCATAGACGAGGAATTACAGAACTTGATGACAGTAATTCTGGAAGGATACCCAAATTCCAAAGCACAGGTTAATGACGATATCAAGTCATACTGGTTTTGCAGGAGGAGATCGATTGGTAATTCCGAAAAACATGAGACGAGACATGATAGATAGACTGCACTAAAACCACGTGGGAATTCAGAAAACAATTTTAAGGGCAGTAGAAAATATGTTTTGGCCTAATCTATACTATAAAAATGAATCGCAAAATGTGTTGGTAAGCGCATAACTCAACAACGCCTGGCCCAATTTGGGCAAATATTTTATAGTCTGGCCTAAAAATTCTCCTGACAGAACCGTGACCCGGGTGATAGGGCGTTGTGAATAAGAAAATAAAAAATGAATAAAAATATAAAAGCATTTAAAAGTTAAGTAATCGCTTTTGTTAATCATGTTGAATATATCATTGAACAAAAATCCAAGTTTTTTTTTCATTGCTTTTGTGATATACGATGTTTTTTGTTGGTTACCTGGCGCATAGACAAACAAATCTGATGGTTTTTTCACACGGGAACAGGCAATATATCAATGACCATGTGAGAAACATGGGTTTTCTAGATTAATACCAACACTTAATGATTGCCCCTGGGACTTTGTTTATGGGTCATGCAAAAAACAAAGCCAACTGAAACTAGTCGTTTTAAAGTCAAACGCCATCAGTCCGGAATCATTGGGATGCGCGGTATGAGGACGTCTTCTCCTTTACACTTCTTTCAGTATAGTTGATAGTAATTGTTTAGAATTTTTTATCGGCTAACCGTGCTGCCGTTGGCAAAGACGTGGGTTCAATATTTCGCACATTATAACTGCCGATCAACTTTTAATTGAAGATTGTGAGGTGGCAATCCTGGCAAATCCAGTGAGTTTAAAAATATATGTAATAGTTTCACTACATCTCATTTGGTTAGTAGCAACCAATGATTTATATATCATTGATTCGGCCCTGTAATTTTTTTGAATTTTTTAACATTAATCATTTACATCTATGTTGTTTTGAGCAATATAGCTCGTTTGCTCAAACATGCATGGTTTCTATTATTTTGAAGAAACATCTGGAAACACCTTCGTGAATAAGTTCAATCTTTTGATCGAGTTAATGTTCAAAACTTTGAGAAAGTTAAATGCAGCCAGTCAGCTGTCTATAGGAAATTCGCTATTACCACCTGGTCATTTTTGCAACTCGACACGCATATTCTTGTTTAAATTGTAGTACTTTGATCATGTTTCCACAAATTGGAGGACTTAGACATGCATTGAGTTTCATCAGCTGGTGTGTTGATCGTGAATCACTGGCAATGTTTGACGAAAATCTCCTGCTAATAAAATCATTGCACACCAAATTGGTTGTGATTGCTCGTTAGATCTCTTAAGTTTGTCTAAAGCATCCAACGATTTTTTATGTGCATGCGTGCATTCATCCAAATAAATTATTTACTTCTGCAAGACCTTTTGCCATTGCAGAACTCTTTCGAAATGTTGTTGTAAGTCGAAGTTTCATGCTTGCATATTTAATGGCAATTTTAAAGCTAACGCTGTTCGACTACTACTGTTAAGCAAAGTGCTGCGATTCTGACGAAGCGGTGCAAAGTGCAATTTTTTTTTAAAGCAACCTTTCTAATATTAATGAAAATCAAAACGATTTCCTGTACACCAGGTGCATCTAGAAGTAAATCCTCCAGTTCATCAGTTTTAACTTTCATAGAGTATCAATACATATTCTGCTTGTTCATTCAATAGTGGAAGATTTGTTTGAATTAATTCTTTCAAAGTGTTGTGATTATACAGTTTTTCTTGACTGCACTCTTGCGTTAAAAGCATCATGATTGGACGATTGGCCGCGGGCAGGACTAATTGAATAATAGTTTGTTTTGACATCATCAGCCAGCATGTCCTCAATTTAAATTCAATTCTTTGTTGTAATTTCTTGAACTAAGTGTGATTTATGATCAATGATTAAGAAATTGAAGATTAGTAACACATTCTTAACTTAGCGTACAGACAAAACAATTATGATTATACTGCTAAATACATACCTACGAAGTGGCGTAAAATTCTCCCGATAACATTTGGACCCAAATGAAGGTCATTTGGCAATGAATTTTTATATTTTTTTTGGAATTTGTCAAGAAGTGTATTGTAACAATGATGTTACAATGCTCTGTGGGTGTTTCAATGGTATCAGTTTCACGTGTATCATTTGCCCCAACACAATCATTAGCTCGTTTTTATATCTTTCAATGCGTTACAAAGATGAGCAACCGAGTTTATAGAACCAATAACCAACTCATTGGTAGTATTCTGTAGCAATTGGACACTCGTAACTGAAAGCAACTCGATTCCACGTTGCGCATTATTAGTTGAATTTAGCGCTCGCGCTTCATGCTTTGTGATATCGGAATTCTTTCCGTTTATTTCGACGTCAGTTCTTCGTCACGTCTTGTGCAAGCAGTGATTGGATCGGTAATTTCTTGTTTGTAACATTTCGGGTTCTTCTACTAAATTGCTTCGTCTAATAAGAGCATAATCTATTATTATACATTATTTTGTTAATAGTTTTGCGATCCGCAACATTTAAATCCTCCAAGATGATTCTGTGCTCCATACGCACACACGCACCACTGTTGATAGATGAGATTGAATTTGAACTTTGTATATGGTAATAAAGTGCAATTGAGCTCTTTGACGTTGAAACATTTGCAGTTTGTTTAAACAACAGAAAGTGCTTATAACAATATCGCTATAAAGCCAAATTGACTCTTACATTTTAAGTTAGAAACGTTTATGAGAAAAAGAAAAGGCCTATTATAGGGATTTCCGGCAATTATTCGAATTTTTTCTCGACGTAAAACCATCCTTGAACTTCAACGGAAACATTAAAAAAAAGAATTGGCCAATAGTCCAGGCGTTGTTGAGTTATGCGCTACCCAACACATTTGTGATTCATTTTGTATTTATAGATTATTTTTAGTATAGAGATATGTAAAACAAATTTGTATGTAAAACTTTACCTGTATAATTATTCGTTTTTAACTTTTATTTCAAATTGTTTATGTGTATATCTAATCAAATATTTCAACCTTTTGAATACGAAAATGTCGATACGAAATACGAAAATTTCGATCTTGCTTCAAAATGAAGATATCGTATAGCATTCCCGGGGATTATTCTTGAAACTGTTGCGGGATGCGATTCTCGCTTATCTCTGTCTGCATATGCGAAGAAAGGAAGAGACAGCGGAATTGCGATAACAACGAAGAATCGGAAGACCAATTTTCATGTTTCTGCTCACTTTATCTTCTATGAGAGGAAGGACAAAATTATAATATAAAAATGAATCGCGAAAATTGTTGGTAAAGCGCATAACTCAACAACCGCTGGGCCAATTTCTTTCATTCTTTTTAAATGTTTGTTGAAGTTCAAGGATGGTTATACCCGAGAAAAACATCAATAATGCCGAAAAAATAAAACCAGCTTTTTTTCTTTTTCCCATACAAATGTTTTTCTAACTAAAACGTAGAGTCATTGAGTTATAGCTGTTGTAAAAAGAACTCATTGTGTTAGTTAGCACAAGCACTGATTGTTGTAGTATATGTCCTAACGTCGAAAGCAGTCAATTTGCTAGGGTTGCACCCTCCGTTTTAGACGGGACTCCGGGTTTTTGAGCTTCATCTCGTCTCCGTGTTCTTTGAAATATTATCTCCGTTTTTTCTCTCAATTTCAATACATTTTTCAAATTTTTTACAAAATAAATAGTTTTTTCAACTTAAAATTTAAAGCTTTTTTCTATTTTGAATAAAATTGTCCTTTATCTTTCATTAGAAAGATAAAGAGCAGAACATGAAAATGGTCTACGATTATCTTGTGTTATCGCCCATCGCTGTCTCTTCTTCTACGCATATCAGAGACAGCATCTAGCGATTTAAAAGCGATGAATCGCATGCGCAACTAGTTTTCAAGAATAATCCCCGGGAGGCGCAAATGGTAAAGTGAAATTGATACCATTGGACCACCACCAGAAGCCATTGTGGCTTCCATTGGTTTCAGGAATACGAAACAGATCCATAGCACTTTTTGACAAATCATCCAAAAATATAACAATTGCTTTCAAATTGACTTTTAATTTTGGCGGTCAACAAAATGTAGTGTTCTTGGAAAATTGTATTGCCTACTTTTCAAGCATGCATTAATAGCAGTTATCGTAAATTATTTTTTTGTTCTTTCACCTAGTTTTAAGGATGTGTCACTAATCTTCAAATTTCTTAATCATAATATCCAAATCATCATTAGTCAAGAAATTTACAACGAAGCCATTTGATATCAATTGAGGACATATTTTGCATGAAACAAACATTAATCAATTAGCCTGATGCGCCCAATCGTCCAATGCATGATGCCCTTTAACTAAGAGTTGACGAGAAAAAAAACTGTAGATCTCAACCTGAAAGAATTAATTCAAACAAATCGCCACTGTTGAATGAACAAACAGAAGCATGTATTTGAAAAACTCTTATGAAATAACAAATGATAAACTGGATGGGATTTACTTCTTAGATATCCTGGTACAGGTACAGGATAAACCTTTTTTATTTAATTAATATTAGCAACGAAATTCGCTCGCAAAATAAAAATTGCACTTGCACTCGCTTCGTCGAAATCGCAGCAAACTTGTGCTGAAGCGTGTAGAACAGCACAATCAGCATTAAAAATTCCATTTAAAATAGCAAAGCAATGAAACCTCCGACCTGCAACATTTCGAAAACTCTGCATAATGGCAAAGGTCTTGCAGCAATGCCTAAAATTAATTGTTGGGATAATGCACGATGGCACATAAAAATCTTGGAGGCTTAGACAGAACCTTAAAAAGATCTACGAGCAATCATAACCAATTGGTGGTGCAAGATTTTATTAAGCAGGAATTTTCGTCAAACATTCCATGATTCCACGATCAACACCAGCTTGATGAACCCCAACGATATTGTCTAAAGTCCTCCAATTTGTGAAAACATGTCAGAGTACTTTATTTAAGTAAGCATATTGCGTGTCGAGTTGCAAAAATGACCCAATCTGGAAACATAATTTTCTCTAAACAAAAAACTCATTGACATAGGGTAATGGCCAAATTTCCTATAGACATGTTGATCCTCTCTCGC
>BOPP01000120.1:1686654-1706417 GCA_017312745.1 Gryllus bimaculatus | reverse complement strand
GTAGGAACAAAAATTTTCACATTACAAATCTTTTTGACAGGACGAAGTCTGTCGGGTCCGCTAGTATTGACAATGAAATTCAAGATTTCGTTAGGAACTGTCCAGCTTGTTTAACTTTCCAAAATAGTAATCAGAAAGACACAATGATGACACGTAAAATTTCTTGACCGACCATGGCACACAATAGCTGCTTATTTGTTCGAACTTAAAAGAAATATTTGTTAATAGTTGACGCGTATTCACGATTTCCACAAGTATGTTGTGTGAATCATACCACTACGTACGATAATGTAATACATCATGTAAAATCTATTTTTTCCAGACATGGTAAACCGGGACTTCTATACATAGACAATAATGTACAGTTCGTGAATCAAAAGTTTCAAAAAAATTTAGACGACTGGGAAACTGTGCACAAGACAAGCACTCCAAGGTATCCGCAGACCAATGGCTTAATTGAGAGGCACGTTCAAACTGTTGTCACTTTTAAAGAAAGCATCATTTGACAAGGACATGTACATTACATTGCATGAGTATACAAACACGCCATTAGGTATAGGTCTTCCTTCTCCTGCCGAATTATTGTTCGGAAGACATAGAATGGTATGCTGCCAACGAAGGGAGAAATGCTCTTGCCGAAATATAAAGATGTAAAATTCGAAAAAGGGAATAAAGATAAAAAGCTAAGAGGAAAGAAATATTATGATAGGCACTCCAAAGATTTAACAGAGCTAATGAGAGAAATGATCACGTTATGATTCAGTTAAAAGAGAAGAGTACTTGGGAACCTGCGATCATTATTGATGTTGACAAAAGCAGACCTAGATCATACGTTGTTAAGGTAGGTAGAAATCACCAAATTTATGTGAGAAATCGCAGATTTTTGAGGAAATTTGAAGTTAACAGATTTGATAAGAATGACAACTAAAGTTATGATGATCTTATAAACAAGTATCTTCAAAAATCACATACATAAGAATACACACAAACAAATATAGATCAAAACGATATTTGTCAATACACATGATGTAATCAGTCCACCTCACAATGAAATTAATCAACCAGGTACACCAAAAGTAGCCAAACCACAAACACAAACTGAATGTAATCCAACGAATCCAAAGGCTATTGTAGTTACAAGATCAGGTAGACTAGTATACAAACCAAAATATTTCAAAGATTATGTTTAAGAAATATGTTGTATTTTGAAAGAATACTTGTATAATAATTTCTAAAATTCTCTCTTGAGAGGAAGATGTATGTTAGTTCAGCAACAGAACCAGTAGACGGGGTCGCCGTACAGCGCGCTAGTCTGTAAGCTCATGTAACAAATATTGCATCACCTGCAATTGAATTCGCTGCGCGCGGATTGCGTCATCTGCTGGCGCCCCTTCCCGAACTGGACGGTTCCGGACTATTCGCGAGTCGCGGGGAAAGGTGGAGAATGTGCCGGGTGTATCGAGACGAGCGCCTGCCAGGTATAAATGCGCCGCTGCCGGCGGCCGCGAGTCAGTAAGAAGTAGCAGTCAAGTCAGTAAGAAGTTAGTCAGAAGCAGTCGAGTTAGTCAGTAGTCAGTTAGTGTTAGTCGGTGTGTGTATGTCAGTGTACGTAATAGTCAGAAGTAAGCAGCCGCGGCTCAGTTAGTGTATGTAATCAATGCTGTGCTGTAAAGTGTGCATTGTTTTGAACAGTGGTGCAGTGGATGAACAGCGATCAGCAGTCTGAAGTCTGCAGTGGAAGCTGAGCTGTGAAGTGTGCATCGCTGTAAACAGCAGTGCAGTAGAGTGCGCAATGAAGTGTTGTCTGCGCGGGGAATTGTGGTCAGCGCAGTGGACCGCGAACTGTGCAGCGGACTGTGTGATACTGTAGAAGAAGTGATCAGTGTATATAAATAATCAGATTGCAGAGAGCAGTGTAAAAAATAATCAGAAGAAGTGAACTGTGTAAATAAATAATTAAGAGAACGGAGTCGTGTGTAAGAAAAATAATTAAGTGAATAACACAGGGACTGTAATATATGCGTAAATAGCGTTAGTAGATTTTAGTGGATTATCAAATAAACGTAATTGTGTAATATACCTGTATATAGATCCAGTAGTTTTTCGGGTATAATTGTTTACGAATAAACGTTTTTGTTTAAATAATACCAGTGATTTTTAATTCACCACGAGAAACGTTTCACTCGGTACACATGTAACAAAGCAAAACAAAGCATGTACTCGTGTTTTCAATAGACCTTTTATATTGTATTAAATAAACAAGTGTTTGTTTATTCATAACATTGGCTGGTAGCAAATGCTCTACTTTCTCAGTCTTAACTCTTTCTTCTTCATAATACAAACTAGGAAGTTCTTTATTGTTATCCATTTTTTCTGCGAACTCAGCATCATGTCGACAATGTTATCTGGGTTTATATCTTGTTGGAGGTTGACATTATAAACCTCTCGTTCCGCGTCCCATGCCTTGCACTGGAATAATGTATGTTCTGCATCATCTATATCTGCGTGACAGACTATATGTGGGCCTCTCTACGATCCTGAAATCGTAGAGGTATTTATTGAATCCTCCATGACCCGTAAGAGCCTGGGACAGGTATAACTCACCTCCGAAAATCTTCAAGGGGAGGTAGGTCATCTTCATGGCTACTAAGTCGATAGGTGGTGTACTAGCCAACACCAGCACTGAGCAAGTAGACACTGTGCGGTAGGCACACGCCACCCTCAAGGTCATTCGTCTTTGTTCTTGGGCGTACTTGTATCTGAAAGACAGCTTCTTCAGCGAACCCGACCAGACTGGAGCAGCGTACAACAACTGCGAGTTACATATGCCAGATTTTCTTCTCTTGGCTTCTCTCTGCCCACCGACGTTCGGTAGCATTCTTGCGATGTTGCCTCCGTTATCCTCGCCGCCTTCTCAGCCATCACATTTATGTGTGGCCCGAAGCTGAGTCTATTTCGACTCCTAAACATCTTATCTGGCGCTTCCAGTCAATTCTCTCCCCTCCCAATCGGAGGTCTGGGTAGTGAAAGGCCCTCCGGTCGGTGATTAAGACAGCTTCGGTTTTTTGCACTGCCATCTGTAGCTGTTGTCTAACCATCTCTTAACCCTAAACAGCGCTTCGTTCACTCTCAATGCGAGGAGTTTAATGTCATTACTGTGGCTTATTATTAGCGTATCATCAGTATAGCCTAGGACCCGCGTATTTTTCGGCAGGTCAGTTCTTAGAATGTCATCATACAGGATATTCCATAAAAATGGCCCAAGTCTGGAACCTTGAGGATCACGGCAAGTCATATTCTCTTCTATCCTGATACTGTCCACATAAGTTATCGTCCTTTCATGGAGGTAGTCTTCAATAATCCTTATGAAATATTCCGGAATCATCTTGTTGACTAACACTTCTATAATGTCCTTCCACCTAGCGGAGTTGAAGGCGTTTCTAATCTCAATTGTCACGAGCGCGCAGAATCCCTTCTTGCCGGCTCCTCTTCTGGCTTTGGTTTGCTTTATCGATTACTTCCAAGATGGCATCCGTCGTCTAGCGGCCTTTCCGGAATCCATATTGCATGTGGGGAAAGGATATGAGCCCCTCAAGCCTAGAAAGTATTAAGCCCTCAAGCAGCTTCCCCATGGTATTCAAGGAGGCACAGTGGTCTGTATGATGACGTCTGATCTACCGGCTTGTTACCCTTTCCGAGGAGTATCAGCATTTGTCTCTTCCACGTCTTGAAGAATGTCTAATCCTCAAGGCAGCGGTTGACAAAAGGCATCCCGTATACTAATGTGCCACTATTTTTAGCATTTCACAGAGAATTCCATCGAATCCCGGGGCCTTCCCAGATTTCATGCTTTTCGCCGCTCTCCTCAGTTAGTCTATCGTGAAGTAGTCTGTTGCGTCAACCGCTCTGTCTTTGTCTCGTCCAAGGATCTCTACTGGGAAAGAGGTCCGCAATAGCCATTGTGGATCATTCAAACCAGGTATCTTCCAGTCCATCCTGAATTTCGTATTTACTATTTTATAAGCCATGCCCAATGGGCCGTTATCTCTCTATTCTAAGAGCTGTTACCATCATCTGCCTTTACTTTTTATTTCTCTCTTAAGCCGTTTTAACAGTTCATTATACTGTTCCCTGAGGTGCAGATTTGTCTTGGCCTTTGTCGCTATTCTTCTTGCCTTAATACAGTTCCTTTGTAGTTCAGCTATTTCTGGTGTTCACCAATACCTTTGCTGTTTCCTGCTCGGACATATACGTCTAGGCATGGATGCGTCGCAAGCTGCTACCACTATTTCCTCCGTAACCTTGACCATATACTCAAGCGTTTCCGCCTTTCGTCCAACGCATGTTAATCAGCAACGTGGATTCTTCCAAGGAGCGTTTTGCCTTGTCTTCATTCATTTTTTTGGAATTCCACGGTGGTCTTCCTTTATAACGCGTTTTGACATGTTGTGGCACCTCCGTTAATGGAGCCAAATATCATATGTACCGATGGTCATTCAGGGCTTCTTCGTCGAGCACTGACCAATCAGCGATGCCTTTAGCTATCTTGGTGGAGCTTTTTGTCAAATCCAATATAGATGATGCGGTTCCACGTTGAAAAGTACTCGTACCCACTATTTAAGATGATCAGATCATTTCTTGCAATGAATTCACTTATAATAGTTTCTCTTCTATCGGAGCGCGTCTGTTCCCATTTAGACGACGTACCATTAATATCGCCTACCACTAATACTTCGCACTTAGTCGTTCTCAAGCTAGCCTCCAGCTCATCGATATCTTTCTGAAATTTTTCTGGAGTATCATTCGGTGAAAAACAGCAGCTATAAATTCTCATATTGCCCACTTCCATCCATACAAAGCGGTATTTCGCTCTCTTGTGTTTCGTGATATTCAGCGTCTTATTATGCCGGATCTTCCAGTAGCATCCTGGTATCACATGTCTCAGTGAGATTGTTCGCTGACAAGCAGCACGTCAACCTCCCTTTCAGCAGAGACTTGAAGCATTAAATCCCACACCTGCTTCCTCTTACCCAAATTAACTTGTAGAAATCGGAGCATACTTTTTCTCTTCTGGATTTATTGAACGCCATGACGAAGGAGGTACATTTATTATACTCTAACATAATTGTCGTCTTTGTTTCCCTCCTTGCATATAACACACAATTTACCTGTACACTCCTTGATGCCATGTACGGTTTTGCCACATCTGTAACATGCTTTATTTCGGTCGGGACCTCTGCAAGCAGTTGAGATGTATCCAAAGCCTAAGCATCGATCACATCATAATATTTGGGGCTTTTCTCTGATTCCACAATTTACTCAGCCGATTTTAATTTTTCCTGCCCTTATGAGCTTTTCAGCTACCTTTTCGCTCAGTAGAAGTTATTATTATTATTATTATTATTATTATTATTATTATTATTATTATTATTATTATTATTATTATAAGGGGAAATCCTTTATGGAGACCGGTGAAGCAAGTATTGTCGGACTCCCGTTCTTGGTTTACCGACTAAAACCCTAAACCTTCTCCTCCCAAATCGTGATTACTCCCACGCGGAAACCGTCGCTAGACATTACACATTAGACATTAGACATTCACGTCGAAGATTGACTGGAAGCTAGTGCTTTAACTCCTCCACTCCTTTTCCTTTATGCTATTAACTAAGTAGTTCTCTATAATAGTCCGCTTCTCCGAACTCAGCATCATGTCCACCATACGTTCTGGAGTTATCTCTTGTTGAAGCTTAACGTTACAAATCTTCCTTTCCGCATTTGATGCTTTGCACTGAAACAGTGTTTGCTCTGCATCGTCAATATCTTCTCCACATAAGTTACATGTCGAACTTTCTTTAATCTTGTAATCGTAAAGGTATTTACCAAAACCATCGTATCCCGTAAAAGCCTGGAATACTTAATAATTCACCTCTCCATAATTTCGACCGACCCATCTCTCAATGTTATTAATTACCTGATGTGTCCATCTACCTTTAGCGTCACATTCCACCTTCTTTGCCACTCTTCAAAAAGTAGTTTCCCAGCATCACTATTAATAGTCTCTATTTCCTTGGGAGGGAGATGGCTGTTTACTTGTCGAGCTTCCTGTAAGACAGAGTACGTCATTTTCCTTTCCATAGCTATCAGATCGATGAGCGGGATACTGGCCAATACTAGTACTACACAAGTAGACGGCGTACGGAAGGCAGCTGGCACCCTCAGGGCCATTCGTCTTTGCACTTGAGCGTACGTATTTCTCATAACTTGGTTTTCCAATGAACTCGCCCGGCTGGTGCGGTATATTATTTGCCGATTCTAGAGTATTCTCTCTTCTCCCAGTCGGATATCTGGAAAGCGAAAAGTCCCGTTCGGTAATTAATACAGCTTCAGTTCTTCCTTCTGCTATCTGACGAAGTCGTCTGTCTAGTCATGATTTAACTCTTTAGATTTCTTCATTCACTCTTAGTTCAAGCACCTCAATATCGTGACTATGACTTATTATTTGTGTATCATCCGCGTATCCTATAATCTGCGTATTTCTTGTAAGGTTAATAATCAATATGCCATCGTACAGTACATTCCTTAAAAAGGGGCCAAGTCTGGATCCTTGTGAAACTCCACACGTCAAATTTTCTTCAATCTTGATGCTATCCATATAAATTATCTTTCTTTCATGAAGGTAGTCCTCGATGATCCTTAACAAATATTCAGGGATCCACCTGACAACCAATGCTTCCATGACGACCTTGACCTGAGATGAAGGTGTTTCAAATATCAATTGCTACCAGTACGCAGAATCCCTTCTTCCTCCCAGTTCCATTTCTAGCTCCATCTGCGATGCGAACTACTTCTAAAATCGCATCCGTCGTTGAACAGCCTTTCTGAAATCCATATTGTCTATGAGAAAAGCTTATAGATTCCTCAAGTCTTGAGAATATAAGCCCCTCCAATAACTTGCCCATAGTATCAAGAAAGCACAGTGGTCTATAAGACGATGTCTGTTCCAACGGTTCCTTGCCCTTCCGGAGGAGAATCAGTTTTTGTTCCTTCCAGTTGTTCTCAAATTTCCCATCTTTAAGACATCTATTATAGACTGCCAGAAGACATTCTGGATATACTTGTACCACTAATTTTAATATTCCGGTGGGGATCCCATCCAAGCCTGGTGCCTTCCCGGTTTTCATATTCTTCACTGCTTTCCGCAATTCGTGTGTCGTAAATTAATCAACATCTTGCAATCTCTTGTGGGAAAGAGCTCTCTAATAGCTCCCTTCATCTACTGTGGGTCATTCAGGTAAGGTATTTTGGAATCCATCCGAAACTTCCTAGTCACTATCTTATACGCCATACCTCAAGGTTCATTATCAATCTGCTTTAGAAGTACCTTCCAACTTCCACTTTTGCTCCTTTTAATTTCTTTTTTAAGTCGCTTACGCTGTGCTTTATATTATTCTCTAAGGAATAGGTCGGTCCTGGCTCTTGTCGCCATTCTTCTAGCATTGAGGCAGCTCTTACGGTGCTTATGCTATTTCCGAGGTCCACCAGTACATTTGTTGTTTATTCCTGGGGCCACTGCGTCTAAGTATAGACCTGTCACACACTGCTGTCACTATTTCTTCCGTAGTTTCTATCACATCTTCGAATGTTTCCGCTTTATATGTCCTACCCATGCTTGCCAGTAACCAGGATTCTTCCAAAAAGCGTTTTGCCTTATCCTCATTAAGTTTTTTGGTATTCCAAGATGACCCTCTCTCTAGTATATAGTATTACCATATTGTGGTCCCTCTGATACTACGGCATACCCTATGTATCGGTGGTCACTCAAGGTTTCTTCATCCAACACCATCCAGTCCGTGATGCCCTTAGCCAGTCTGTAAGTACTTATTGTCAAAAACCAGTATTGATGAAGTATTTCCCCGTTGTAAAGTATTCTCATTCCCAGAGTTTAGAATGATATCGTTTCTCGCTACAAACTCACATATAGTAGCTCCTCTTCTGTCGGAGCGCGTCTCCCCCCATTCCGACGATTTACCATTGAAATCACATGCTTTTAAAACCTCTCCTTTCGTTGTTTTCAGACTTGCCTCCAAATCGTCGATGTCTTTGTGGAAGTTCTCTAATGTATTGTGCAACCCCATAACGCCACCGTCTAGCACCTGAGAACACCCACAAGCAGCGAGGATAGCATACGCGGCGGAGCAGTGGTTCTTAAACGCGGAACCTGTTATCCGTTGACCGTACTAGCGCGCTCGAACTAGCAAGCAACGTTTTTCTCGTGGAGGGTTGAAAGAGGGGAAGCAAACCCACTCCTGAAATTTCCCCAGGTGTCGGGCCATAAATACGGTAATACGCTTCGAGAGCTCTCTCTGATATTCCAGCAACGACGGGGAACGCATCGGCAGCGCTTGAATCACAGCAAGGACAGCGGACAGGCCTTCTCGAGCTAGAGTGGGAGTTTATTTAAATACGCGGAGCTAGAGTAGTAGTAATTAGAGTGCCGAAGCAATAGGAGAAAGTGGTGCAAATTTTGGAATCAGCAATAAGTCTAATATTGCCTAGATTCGCGCACAAGGACGAATTATTGCAGTACAGCCATATTGCTCCTTATTACTCCACAAGCCACAAGTGTATTAGTTAGACCGCGCACGCAAACGAAAGTGGCGAAGTAAATCAGATAAAACTGGAAGCGCGAATTAATTTCTACGAGGCGTGAAAAGATAGAAAAAGGAAGCATCTCAAAGAAGGCTCAAGCGTACGTGCGAACGATATGGTCTTGGATGGAAGGCAGGGCGTGTAGGTGCGAAGGATCTGGGTTCAGCGTGGGACTTCGAACGGTGGACGCAGCAAGTGAAGAATTCGGCGAAACGTTGGAGGAGGCAACAACCTTCAATCGGCATCTGGCAGCGAGCATCGCAGCGTCGGTGAGACACGCGCGTTTGTACTGCAGCAGTTTCGTTAGAAAAAAATCGATCGCAGCAACGCGACAGTTCACTAAAATCGCTTAAAGTGGGAAACATTTGTCTTGTTATGCGTGATAGTAGAGCAAGTGTAATCCCGAATTATTTATGCATTTGAAGAAAATAGATCATACCTTGTACTGTTTTACGCGAAAGGTGATTTAATTGTTGTACAGTTTTTTTATAATTTGTGGGGAGTTAGAATTGTGAATTGTAAGGTTTCTGTAGGTTTTCACGGCCCGTTTCTACATCATAAGCAGTTGTTTCTGGGCTTGAAGGCCGTGGTCCAAGACTTGTCCATACGTTTCACCTGCAACTGTGGCAGGCATCATCAGTGGCGTTGCTGGCGGGGGCGAAGTGTCCTAGTTGGCAGCACCGCGTTGACGCTCCCGCGGCTCTGGGACCTATATTCATGGTGAAAGGCGAGATTCGCGCGTTCGCGTCCGATTGGGTCGCACCACCGGTTCTCGCGCCTGATTGGGCCACGCCAGCGGTACTGGTTAGCTGCCGAGTTTTGATCTTACGGAGTTCCGGGTACCACGTACTGTTTAATTTTTCTCCATCTTTCCTGTTGAAACTGTTCTTATGTTTGTAAATCTCGATGGCTTCCATTTGGAGTCTCTTGTAGTAGTGTGTGGTGGTGGAGAGAATATCCGTCGCTTCGTGTCCGCGTCCCGACAGCGCGTGATCGGCGACTGCTGACTTGTCAGTATGTCCTAGACGGCAGTTCCTTTTGCGTTCTTGCCTCCGGCTAAAGACATGCGATCTTGGAGATCTTTGGCCGAGCGTAAAATGATACGGAGTTGTTGGGTGGGTTTAAAGACAGTTTTAACCCCGTGTCTTGTTAACAGTCTTCCTATGCGGTCCGTTACCTTCACATAGGGCAGGAAGACTGTACCGAGTAGAGTATCTTCTGTGTGGTTATGTTCATCTGTCTTCCTCTTGGGGTGAAGCGCTCGTCTTCGCGCGAAGATGTCTGCACTGGGGGGACACTGGCCAGCACTAAGTCTGCACTGTCGGATACCGTGCGATATCCTGAGATTATCCTTAGAGCCATCCTCTTCTGGATCTGTGTGAATTTCCGTCGAATGGACACTTTAGTTAGGGCATCTTCCCCCACTGGGGCGGCATACAGCATTTTTGAGTGCACTACAGCAGAAATTAACCTCATTTTGCTTTTACCAGGACTTCCTGAGATCAGCATTAGTCTGGAGAGATTTGATCCATTCTTTGCAGCTTTTCCTGCTGATTTTATAATATGGGGTCCGAAGCTCATCGTGAATCAATTTCCACCCCCAGGTATGTAATATGCCGTTTCCATTCAATAAGTTACTCCCCCAGTCGGATCACCGGGGGCGGAATGCTCTGCAGTTTATAATCGACACGGCCTCCGTCTTGGCCATCTGGAGGTTTCTTTGGTCCAACCATCTTTTAACCCTGCGTAGTGTTTCGTTGGTCTCCATTTCCAGTAGTTCCGTGTTCACACTATGGAATATAATCAGTGCGTTGTCGGCCCTGCCTGTGAGTCTGGAGTTCTTAGGGAGTTCAATATTCAGCAGGTCGTCATATAGGGTATTCCACAGGAAGGGGTCCAATCTTGATCCTGTGGAACACAGCAGGTCATGTCTTCCTCAATCCTTTACCCGTTAGTGTAGATTATCTTCATCTCACTGAGGTAGTCCTCTAGAATCCTCACAGGTATTCAGGGATCTTCCTAGCTACTAGGGCTTGTATGCTGTCTTTCCAGTTGGCAGAATTAAAGGCATTTTTGATGTCAATCGCAACCAAGGCACAAAAACTCTTCTTCCTTTATGCTGTTTCTGCATGGTGGATTGCTTCTGAGATCGCGTCTATTGTCGAGTCCCTTTCTAAATCCAAACTGTCTCGTTGAAAATTGGACATGCCTCATTAGTCGTAGAAAGAGCAAACCGTCCAGTAATTTGCTCATCGTATCCACCAGCCACAAAGGTCTGAACGATGACGTCCGATCGATTGGCTTGTTACCTTTCCGCGTGAGAATTAGCGTCTGATGTTTCCAACCCTTTTAGAATTTACCTTGTTCAAGACATTGGTTAAAGGCTTCCAAAAGGCATTCTGGGTATTCTTTTACAACTATCCCTAGGATCGCGTTCGGAAGTCCCGGTGCAGTTCTAATCTTGGTCTTCTTCATCGTCTGGACTAGTTCGTCCTTCGTGAAGCGGTTGGCTTCATCGGAGAGGTAGTCAGAAGGTCTGTTCCTTACTCAGCATTCTCTGCTAGGGAAAAGGTCTTGGATAATTGCCTTCACGCATTCGGGGTCTTCTAGCCCCGCGGTTGTTGAAGGTTTAAATTTACCCATAACAATCATGTAGGCGTTTCCCCAGGCGTCGTTGTTCACATCGTTTAATAGGGCCTTCCCGCATTTTGTTTTGCTTCTTTTAATCTCCGATTTTAGTCTTTTGCGGGCCGTTTTTTAATTTTCCCTCAGCAGAATGTGCGTTTTAGCTCTTGTTACAAGTCTTCTAGCTTTAACATATGCTTGACGAAGCACTGCAATAGTCGCTGTCCATCAATACACCTGATTTTCCCCCTTTGGGCTCCTACGTTTGGGCATTGAGATGTCACACGTATTTTTAACGGTTTCGCACGTCTCTCGTACTAGCTTTTCGAGGGACTCTCCACTTTTCCTATTACTCCATCCCATGGACTCCGGTAATTTAGCTTCGTCAAGGAATTGTATGGCATCAGCTTCTTTTAGATTTTGGTGTTCCAAGATGGACCGATGTTTGGCTGATCCCTTCTAGCTCTGTTTCCAGCGGATGAAGTGGAGAATTCAATGTAACGGTGATCGCTAAGTGTTTCAGCGTCGAGAACCTGCCAATCGAGGACATTCTTAGCAATCCTTGTGGTTCCTATTGATAAGTCTATTATCGAAGAAGCTGCGCCATTTTGAAATGTACATGAGCTCCCTGTGTTTAGGACTACCAGGTCCTTCCTAGCCAGGAATTCGCAGACAATATTGCCTTTGCGATCAGTTCTACTTTCGCCCCATTCCGGGGACTTGCTGTTAAAGTCTCCAGCCAGTATTATTTCTCCTGGGGCTGATTTCATGCTTGCTTCCAGTTCATCGATTTGCTTCTTAAATTTCTCTACTCGGTCGTTTGGGGAGTAACTATATATTCTTAGGCTGTCCATTTCTACCCATACAAAACCTTGGTTTGTAACTTTAAATTTACAGACTCTTATTTTGGAGTTAAATATTATAATTCCAGCACGTCTGGTCGTGTCCTGGTAGACACGACCTGGACATGTCGTCAATATCGTGCTGCTTACTGACCAGTAAGACATCTTCCTGTTTCCCCCTTGCCGTATGAAAGAGAAGATCTTGGGAGGTCTTTCCTTTGAATAAATTAATTTGAAGGAACCTAGGCATTCTTTGTTTTACCGAGATTCCTTATTTCTGCAGTGAAGGAAGGGCATTTACAGCTACCCAGCTTATGATTGTCTTCTAGGTTTTGGTCTTTGCAGACAATACATTGAACTGGCCCTCTGCAAGTCTTTGCCAGGTGTACCTTTTTGCCACATTTGTAGCATACTTCACTTCTGTCGGGTCCCTTGCACGAGGTGGAGATATGGCCAAAGCCTAGAGATTTGAAGCATCTGCTGACCTGGTGCTTTATCCTAACGTGGCAAGTAAGTCAGCCAATCTCAAAATTCTCTGCTTTGAGTAGAATTTCTGCCTGGCGCGAACGGAGCAGTGCAGTCGCTACCAGTCTCCCTCCGTATATCTTGTATAGTCTCCAGGTTGCCGGGGGAAGTCCCCCTTAATGCGTGTGACAGCATCTCTTACCTTATCTAGGGTAACAGACTCATCGATGTTTTTTAATTCAATTAAGGTTTTTGGGTTAAACGTATTGATGTTTACCCTGTCCCCATTGCACGGGTGATTGCTTCGTTTAGGGTGGTGGGGTCATAATATTTCTCCAGGACTTTCAGGAGTTCATTTTTACGTGTCCTCCTGATCGTTTGGATATTAGCGTTGTGTTGCATATGATTGCCCTTCGTTGGCTGCCAGTTTGATGCCCTGGTTGGTGGGTCTTCTGTTCCTTGCCTTGGGGGTTTGATTACCATCTGTGGTGAAACTCTCCTTTTCTCTTCACCGTCTTCCCGTGTTCCACTTTCTGCCAGTTCTCGTCGGGGTTTTGGTTTGGTTTTTCAGTAACCAACTCTATGACTTCATCCTGCTCGTTTTTCTTGTCTGGCCTCTTGACATGTAGTGGGGTTGGAGCTTATCTCTTCTTCTTCTGGGATTGTGCCGTTTTCACCGACTTCTCGTTTATCTGTTTGCTGAGTTAGGTATTCTCGGCCTTTTTGTCATTCTCTAGGAGGGTTATTTTCTCATACATCCCATTTTGGTCTTCTTTAATGTTTTCCCACCTATTCTTTAGGGCATCCACCTCTTCTAGAGCTATAGGCAAGGTTTCCTTCACTATAACTTGGTTGTTTTTCAGGGTGTTGCTGATAATTAATTGACTCTATAGACTGGCAATAATCTCTGAATTGTCTTCCATCAACTTTTGAGTCATTACCCAGTTATCTGATGTCCAGCCCCTCGCATTACTATCCGCTGGCGACGTAGGCTCTTCTTGGGCCAGGGTTGTCTTGTCTATTGTGAGTACACTAGTTGTCGTGGGGGTACTTGGAGGTGATCTCCGCTGTTTTGACATCCCATAAAATGGGTTAAAGACTGCTTGCTCTATGCTTTCGCTTGTCGCAGTATAGTATTTCAGAGACGCCAAGCGGTCCACGTCTCTGAGAATGCAGTCGCTGGTCGACGACCTCCGAGGGCCTGCTTGCCCACTCCCGGCTGCCGGTACTGGGCCCCGATTCCCTGCACCGTAACGGTTGATCGTGAGGGACCTTCCATCGTGGGTTTCTTTTCGGGGTCACCTTCCCCTAGCGTTTTTACGCTGCCGCCAGCGTCTGGATTTGGTCCACTGGTGGTACTTTATTTCCCACCTACCCTCCGGCGTAGCATTCCCCAATCCGCCACCTGGGGACGCGTCCGATAGAAGACCAGATACTCCCACGGATTTATTATTATTATTATTATTATTATTATTATTATTATTATTATTATTATTATTATTATTATTATTATTGTAGGGTGAAATGACTAACAGGTTGGTAGGAGGTGTTAAGTGGTGTAGTGGGAGCTGGGAGGTGTCATTGGAATTTTTTAACCATCCCAGCCTTGTGACCGAGGGAAACCACGAAAACCCCGGTCAGAATGGCTAGCCAGAGGATGGAAGCCGGACCACCCGATTGCGAATTCAGCGCGTTACGCACTGACTCTTTTCCATAGGTATTTCATTATTATTCATTTCTTAAAGAACTTAAAGGGTTTTCTTTTTTCAACTCCCCCTTATTAACCCTTTCGTGAAGAGTGGAACATTTATATCCCACCTGATATATTCATCGAAAAGTTTGTTGGGATGCATGTAACCGTGCATTCTGCACTTTTGTACCGAGTGTGTTTACTACGCTATATGCTCGGTTACAAGTGATTCCAAGAATTGTGTTTTATTTTTTCCTGTGCGTTTTATTTTGATGTAAATATTCTTTATGTTTGTTTTGTTAATTATATTTCTGCTATGTTTTTCAAATGCACGGTTGCAAGTGTTTTTTCTATTTTTTGCTCGTCGCTGTTTCAAAAAGTTCCTCTATTTGGACAGTAATTTTTATTGTGCTTTTTGTCGTGTTTTAATTTTTATTTATATTATTTAATTCATTGCATTTCATCCTACATTGATTTGAGTGATTTTTCTGTATTTACGACGATACGCATTGTTTGCGGCTACAATGCAGCAGTAGGGGTGAAGCAAAAGGAGAAAAGAACCGACAGAATGTGCCAGAAATGAAAAGTAACCCATTTCAATAATCCCTGCTATTTAACATAAATTAATGTATTATTATTTTTTCAGCGTACCCAAAAAGACCAATCGGTCATATATGTCCCACTAACAATTTCTAAAAATCTACACATTAACACTTAAACACTCACCGACGTGCCTTTTTTGTTCCATTCCATTTTTCATTTGCTTATATGTATTATACATTTTATTGGAGAACCCTGTGCGTCACTTTTCTCCATTTTACAAATGTAATGCCTAGAAAAACATTCAACACAAAATGATTTTTTGTGTAATAGAAAAATCATGTTCTACCTAGAACCTCCAACGTGCCATTTTTGTCCCATTGGGAAAACACCGCTTGTTTTGTCCCTCTGTATAATCAATGAAGAAATTCCCGTCTCTATCAGTTCTGAATGCTTTTGGTTGCGGGAACCGAAGTGGAAGCATCTGACGGTAAATATAGTGTTGTTTGTGCAGATGGGACCCCAGAAGGTAGCCGTGCTCTACAAAATTGTGTTCGAGAGAATATGGGAGAACGTCGGTCTGAATCTGTGGATGGCTAGTCGACAAGAGCCGTTGGAACAGTAAACAAAGTTAGAAGGGAAGTGCTATAGCTGTAGTTTTGAAGAACTACATCTGTCTAACAATACAAATCTGCAAAGAGTGTACGAATTTTGGGCTCCATGGATCTCGATGTGTCAGTTGACATTGGCGAAAAAGACAAGAATGATTGTGTAACCAAAATTAACTTGCCCGCGTTGGGCATGTCAATTTGGAACGCAATGAAACCTTTCTAATTAATCAACTATCTTTAACTCAACATATTTTATCATTCCCCAAGCTTGGTAATCATATGTAACGTTTTATATTTTTTTATATTTAATTTGCTCTGCTATGCTTGTAATTTAATTGCTGTAATAATTTACAATTTGGCTAGCTCTGTTTTTCTGTTAAGATTATGCACAAGTTCGACGTACAACTTACGTCACCTCTGCTGCACGTGGATGTGTGATTGTACAGAAATCACGTTTCCTGGACCTTCTGTGGAATTTACATCCTACTGAATTGATGGCAATTTAATGAAATATCAGCCTTTTCTTTTCAAACAAATAATATTTATTGTAACATTCTAGTAATATGTCGAGCTAGTGATTAATTCACGATCCTGTGGATTTTAAACATTATGGCTACGATGTAACCGTACGGCTTTGATTAAGTTCGTAAGCTTACGGAATGTCTTCTCGGTTGATATGATGCCACCGTCTTCTCCAAAAGGAGATGTCCTGAGTCCTGTAGTGTGGTTATGAACCTAAAGTCCGTGTAAACTATAAATGTTTTTCGACTGTTGCTAATTATACAGTCCGCTATTCGAAAATCCCTACATCTGCTCTAATATTATCGCGACTTTCCCTCACTAGGATTCGGGTGAAACCTCTATTCGTGACTACCATGTCCTTAAAATTAATCATTTATAATTCCCACTACGGAACTACCACTAACCTCATATAAACCCACGAACACGAAGTTTAAATATAATAAATGCAAAATTCATACACGACAACAAATGAAACTATTATTAAAACAATACAAACATTTACCTACTTAAACCTCAAATAAATATTACTGCTTAGCCCATACCATTATGGATTAACCCAACAAACATCTACCCACAACATTATTCCATTATCGCAAAATTACAATCCATAATGTTTATATCACGTGAACTGTTCGACTGCTTCCGTGAGAGTGAGAATTCGCTTCTTTATGCTAAAGATAAATTTTCAACACCTTCCCCTAATCAGTTCCATGTTAATGACACCAGGCCGTGCCGTATCTCGACAATACAATTCTCGTCCAGTATCCAGCATGATGTCTAGTTCGTTTCTATGCTACGCGTGTTCCTTGGATTTTGACATTCTAGATGAATACATTACGATGTATTACACTCGTGTGACATTCTGGTACGTTACAATTCTGTGACATTTTATGAGCCACAGTTTAATGTAGATGTGCTCGATCAAATAGTCAGACAATTTTCGGTCAGAGCTGCATCCTGAAGATGGCCTGCATACATTTTACAACGTATTGATCTTGGCTTCCGGGGTGATTTATCGGATGGTGACCGGAAGAAAATTTCTTGTCGAGATTTTGTTGCGACTAGGGGGAGAAAATTGGTTGTGATTTCACGCAGGAAACAAATCGTTCTTCCCAAAGAAATTCCGGATTCTTTGTCAGCCAGTGCTAAACGACGGCAATATCAATTACATAAAAACTGCAGTGAAGAGACTGTCAAATGTCTACACTGCATTGAATTGCACGGAAAACAATTTGTAAAAAATATACAATTGTAGTCACCTGTTTGTTATGATTGTTGTAAAAACGTCTAAAGACCTAAATAACGAATGACTAGAGCGCCGCGAATGGCTGCCGCGTGGCTGGGGGCAGAGGGAACAACAGTGACTTTATGGAAGGAAGGAGCATTCGGCTGAGTGTGCGATCGTCACTGCGACTGCGCAGGCATTCACAAGAATTGTGTTAATTTAATATTATAAGCACATTCTCTCATATTTTCAAGAGAATTTCAATTACAAATCCATTTCGAATATATGAAACTCAAATGCAGTTTGTAAACGTATGCAGTTGGCTACTTTTTTTTAATGTGGTTTGAAGAACCGAAGTTAGAGTGTTCGTTTTTCTGCACGAAGAAAAAATTGCTGAAGAGAAACAGCGGTTGAAATGAATTTGTGTTTCGTCAAAATGTAGACGGCAAATTATCTAGATTGTTTTGATAATTCGGTAACTTGTACTTTTAGCCTAAAATTTATACAGCGAGTTTATGGATAATACTGTATAGCAGAGCAAAATTTGCGGGGTCAGACGGAAGATCAGGGCTCTTGGTCAGAGTCTCGCCACGTAAAATCAGGCATCAACTCAATTCAAAAGCACGAGAAGAAAAACTTCGCATCAACGTGTGCAATAGAATCCTTAACACCCCTGCAAACAAAGCTGAGTAAATACGCGGTAATGCCGACTCTATATTGCGAATTATGCATCTCTGCCCTTGGCAAGTATCAGTTGGTGACTGTTTCACCCGATTCGGAGCTTAAACGTCAGTATAGTGACGATCGGAGGGGTCCTTGCCAAGCGAAGGCTGGGCTGCAGGTGCTGTGAAAAGAAATGCGTGCAACCCTCACTGCTGATGAATGTTACCGTTTAGCATGCTACCAGACACTTCATAACTCGCTTTGTGTATATATATATATATATATATATATATATATATATATATATATATATATATATATAGACTTACCTTCAATACGGTGCGATCCAATACATTTATTTTTAGAAGGGACAGCTGTCTTGGTTCGTGAATGGGCCTCTGAAGGTTTGACGGAAACATTGGAAAAACTCAATCATCATTTTTTAAACAAACACTTTATTACCAAAATCACAAATTTCGTACATCAACTCCGGTTTGATCAATCCCCGTTTTGGTATCAAAACTATACCTATGAGCTCAGATTACACAATACCTTGAATGCAATAAACCATTAGTTTCTTCTCGGATGCTCTACGGCAACCACGTCGATCGGCGGTCTTCGGACGGTTGACCTCCGCTGGGAAGCCAGGGGCCCCAGCCTTTCGCAACGTTCACATGACACCTCTGTTTCGACCCCGACCGTAGTGAATGTATTTCATGACGGGCAGGCACTAACATCAATATTACTGTCCACCTATCCTCCGTTGGTTATATCAGTTCTCGCTTGCCGCACAACCTATCAGTTCTATTTCGAGTACCTTCTCACATTCACGTATACACGTGGCAACTTTTCACTGTCGTTACCGGCCACGCGGTCTGTAGTTTTTTTCCTCGTCACATCTCCCGAAACCTATTCCCCTTCTTCAAGCTTTCAATACTTATTAATTGCCACAATCACACTTAATTCACTCCCCAATAACTTCTCTAGTTATTTAACTTCACTTCTTTTCCTTTACTAGCCGTGCGCATCATCACCGGCTACGCTCTCCTTCGTGTTCTCTTACTCACTAACCGCCGTCGTCTCGCCCGGTCTCGCCGCCTGACCTATTCACTGATTTCGTCAGCTACTTTCTGCCGTTACCGTTCAAAATACATGTATTTGAAGAAACGCATCGCGTTTCGATACATATTTTCTGACGAACCCCGGCCTTACTTTAAACAATATATAACTACCCCACTTGGGGCCTTGAGAGCCAATCCAAACAAACACACAAATAGTTAAACAGGGTTTAATTGCTCCAGAAAACCCGCTTCTCCTTTACAATTCACACACAAATGAACAATAAACACACAATTTACACCAAATTAAGACTCTGAAATGGTTGCCGTAATCACTACAAGGAATTCCCTTGGAAACTAAATATATTTAATTCTATGCTAATCTTTTACATTGCACACGAAACTAAAATTTACAATTTCCTCCTTCAAAATATCACATACAAACAAAAGAGTGTGCAAGTGCACCACTCTCATTTACACTGTGGCTGAAAATAACTGAATAATAAATGTCCTGTGTACAATATTTCATGCAGGTAATAGTGCGTGAAAATGGCTCTTACTACAATACTGCAATTTGTTGCCACCCGTGTCCTCAATTCCCTCACACTTTCCTGTACTACTTTTCCCATGCCGACGTGAACTTGACCTATTTCTCGCGCCCGAATCGTTACCTCGTGGACTTCCCACTTTTGGCCTTGGGGGTCGTGCGCTGGCCTCTGTGTCAACGCCGCTCGGGCCCAGCTTCTGCGTCGTAAAGAGACGGGATTTGCCTCTGCCTTCTGCGCTGCCTCCTCGCGTCCTCTTCGGTCTGTGGCGTCGTTAACACGAGGGCCAGAACCGTTAGGTCGGTGAAAGTGCGCTGCGGGGGAGGAA
>BOPP01000120.1:1658592-1678068 GCA_017312745.1 Gryllus bimaculatus | reverse complement strand
GGATACAGTTAAAGAGCAAGTCCATCACGTTTGATAGGGGTTGAAGTAGCACATGAACCTGCGTCAGAATGCAACATAATCGTTATAACCGCTTCGAGCTACACGTCTTGTCAAATACCATAGGATCACAGTAACACGTCAAAGCCGAGCTGGGAAAATCAAGTCAATTCTCGTGTAGTGGCAAGGCTGGAAATCTTTAACATTTGTTATGCCAGAACTATGAAAAAGGAGTACAGTGAGAGCCAAAGAACTAGCATATATGTCTTTCTAGTGCGACCTATTAGAACATGGGTGGCTGTTGCGACCCCATACAGCATTTGCAACAACGAATACTAGCAACAGGTCCAACGCGTAGAGCATCAGAAATTACTTTCAAGGGGAACCAAGAATAAGGGGTATGGGAGTCACCTCGAAAGGAGAGATTAAAGTCCGTTTTCTATGCCATGTATAACGGTACCACAGGCTCTGCAGCGTCGGACAGAATTCAAAAGTCGATTAGGGAAACCTTAGCATATTTCGGTAGACGTGGATCACATGCACAAAATCTAGACAAGAATAGAAATGGACGTGGGAAATATCATACGCCGAATTGCATCCTATTTAGGGACTGCGACACAGTCTGCCTGTGACAATTCGATCCCTTTCCTCAGCACCTGAGCAATTTAAAATAAATTTAGTTTCTTGAATGTAGATTGTTTAAATATATCTTAAATAAAATTCCGTGTTAATTACCTTATGACTCCTCTTGTATTAAGTATTATAATTATTTATTATTATTATTTTATTATTGATATTATATTGTTATCATTATTATCTGTTATTATCATTATTCAGCATTATTATTAATGTTATTATATTAATTCAGCATTATTAAAGTGAGTGAAACACTCAAGTGGTCCAATTGTGGCCAATCAAGTTATTATTATAATAATAATAATAATAATTGCATTATATTATTATGTTATTATTATTTATTATGTGCAAGTGCAGTGCGGTGACAAGTGCAGTGACGTTGTGTAACAGAGAAACTGTGTAATGAAAGATATTAACAGCACGCGTATGCAGTGCGGTGAAGTTGTGGTGAAGTGTGTGAGTGGAGTTTAGTGAAGATTGCTCATGAATGTTCATGTGATTTTGTTAAGGTTTGTAGATTTGTAAGTTGTTAAGTTCTGTAATGTTAAGTTGTGTATTCTGGACCCAAGTTTCACACTTAATATGCAGAAGTATTAATAAATTCTAATCTAATCTAAATCTAAACACCAAATTTGGTGTTTCACATAACAAACTTGTACCAAATGCACTTCAATAAACTGAACGACATGCAAACAGCAGACCTTTACATTTGTTCACACTCAATGTTCTCTGTGGACATGATGGCTGTTCTAGAATTTGTGGAGGTCCTAAAAGGCAGGTACTGGGAATTTTCCCTTTGCATCACTAATCTGTATAGAACTGTATCCATTGAGACATTGTAACCACACGGAAGAATTCAATTAGTTTACATCAACATACTTTTAAAAACAGCAGCGGTGACTAGGGCATAACTGATGTCACTGCAGTGCTCTGACTAGGAGTGGTGCGAGGTTTGAGTTCTGAGCAGATTCAAATCTAGTACAAAGTCCATTGAATTCAGTCACTGACTGGAGGAGATACGTCCAATGGCTGGCGCTTGGCTGCTTTATTGATGTTTCACTGTATCTCTGACCCAACAGGCATACTAAGAGAGTCAAACAAATAGGACGGACATGTGTGATCAATCCTTCTGTCCCAATGTTTATCGTCCAGTACTTACACACAAACACTTATTCTTCTACACATGCACTTACAGTATCTCACATTTGGGTGCTTAGAGCTGAGGTGGTTTCAACTGTGGGAAAACCTGCAAATTGGCATATAAGGCCAGGCACATCTCACCATCTAGTGGGGAAGCACATTTCCACCTCCATTATAAAAACAGCATTAAGTTTGGGACCAATGACCACAGAGTTGTGCACCCAGAAACAACAATCAAAGCTTTAAAATTAATACCCATTCTGTCTAATAATCTTTAATTACCCAAGTGAACCTTATGTGCAGCATGCACGCACCACCAACATACTATATATATAATATTATACAACCTATATATAATATATTAATCATACTATATATATATATATATATATAATACTATATAATAATATTATATAATACTATATATATAATATATATTTACATACCTATATATATATATATACATACTATATAATATATATATATATAATAATATATATATTTTATACATACCTATATATATATATATATTATATTACATACTATATATATATAATAATCCTAATTATTATAATACTAATATATATATATATTCATACTATATAAAATATAATATACATACTATATATATATATACACTACCTAATATATATATATATCATACCTATATATATATATATATATACCATACCTAAATAATAAAATTAATATACCATACTATAATATTATATTTCTCCTATATATATTATATATATCAACTATCTATATATATATATACCATACCCTATTAATTATATAATTACATCTTCTATATATATTTATATTTCATACCTAAATATATTATATATTAACATACCTATTAATCATATTATATCAATACTATATATATATATAATATTATACATACCTATAATATATATTATACATACTTATAATATTAATATAATACTATATATATATACATACTATAATATATATCTACCTATATTATTCATCCTATTAATATAATACATACCTATTTTATTTATAACATACCTATAATTATTATATAAATCTATATATTATTATACAACTATAAAATCAATTATAATACCTATATAATTATATAACATACCTATATATATATACATTACATACTCATATATATATAATACAAACTTATATATATATATACCTACATATATATATATAAATTATATATATAATATATATATATATATATATATTATATATAATTAATATTATATATATATATACCTATTATAGATAGATAGATATCGTGAGCCTCAACAGTCAAAATCACAGACATGTAATCTTATATATATAGATAGATAGATAGATAGATAGATAGATAGATAGATATCGTGAAAGATCAAGTCTCAAAACATCAAGCAACATGTTTCCAGGATTACAATGGAAGCTATGGAAGGAAACTATGCAATCAGTACAAACCATCACCGACTGCAGCATTCAAACAATGTGTCAAAAGTTACCTCGAATGACACCCATAATCAGAGGGTGTGGAATAGCAGATTTGATATGAAGAGACTGCTCATAAAGGGTTTTCAGTTTTTTATTGTTTTTCTGTGCAGTATACATCTGTATTTCCAGAGCGTAAATTTCCAGTAACTGAGTTCCCTTTTTCAAATCATCTTCTCCTTCATCCGTCTGCAAATTTGTTGAAGTAAATAAGATCAGAACTAACAGAAACAGAAATAACATGTGATGCCTTTTTCTATACTCTCTTCATACTACTTTCTAAAGCCTCTTCAAAATAGTAATTAATTTGTGAGCAATAAAATTAGAAAACTTAATATACTCCTGTCCAATTCAAAATTAAAAAAACACACAACAACAAATATTTCCATCACATAGTTTATACTTTTTTGTCAAGGTTTTATAGTTTCAGTCCTACAAGACAAACCCTGAACTATCAACAACCTATGAATTTAGTTTAGATCAGTGATCATTATTTCTTGCCACTGGCAAGGCTTCTGGTAAACATTTGCAATGATTAAGGCAATTGGGCTTTACTGTACTGTTACAATAAAGAAGAAGCCTCCTTCGGCACTGTTAAATTTTTGGCTGCAGAAGCACGCACTGAATAATGATTGTGGATGTCACTATTTGTTGTAGGTATGTCATGTCTTAAAAGAATTTGTGTTTGTGTAACAAAGTGTAAGTAACAAGTGTAACAAATGCAAGAATATTTTTGTACTGTCCTATAACATGACCTCATATTCATGAGGTCATTTGATTCATTCATCATTGTATTTGAACATACCAAAAACACAGCAATTATATTTACATTCACATACATATTAGGATTAGTTTTCACTATTTGGGGTCAAATTTTCTTTAGTTCACATAATTCGAAATGGTGTAGTCTCTCTATAACAAACCTTATAAAGAACGAGGTGAACTTTAATACACAAAATTTAAAATCGTTTCAAATTTCATTACTTTATTAGTTACAATAATTAATCAAATTTCACAATAAACAGGCTTATTTGCTTAAATTTCTATCCTAAGAAACAAAGCATTTACAAGCACAAAACTGATATTAAAATTATATGAGTCCTACCATTCATTCTCATAAAATACAAGCTAAAAATTAAAACAAACACAGGTAATTATCATAACTGTAGAATCAAAAATGATGATTCTACATTGTAATCTAAATACGATTTTTAATGACAACTTTCCCAATAAAAAAGTTTACTTCTACAATAATTATAAAAATACTTCCTTATTTTGTAAAGGTCAATGCACTTATTTTCACATTTCTTTATGAATAGTTTTCCCAACGATACCTTCCACCTCAAATGTCATTGAGAGAATGTAAAGTATCAAAATTGAAAATCATAGCTTTTCCAAATTCTCACTTAATTCATTACAACATTAATAAAATTAGAGTTTCAATGATCACGTTCAATACTTGAGACATGGAATTGGTTTTCTAAAATGGAACACATTTTCTTTGTCTTCGTGCAAATCATCTCTTAAGCAACGAACCGAACGATAATGAAAAACCAACCTTATCACATTAGATTGTGTACTGCTGACAGAACGTTATTTATATTTGCAAACAAAGAAAAATGTAAGTAGCTCATTGCCATTAAGTAGTCATAAAATGTACAAACCTGACACGACTGATGCAATTGTTTCAATATTTTTGCAAGTTTATTGAAATCATTACGATCAAAATACAGCTTTCCAAGTTTAGTGTTTGTTTTGAACCACAGTCTATCATTTTTGGCATCTTTCAAGGCTTCAAGAGTGGTTTCATAAAAATCTTGAAGTAACTCCATCTACAATGATACCAGATGAATGTAGCCTACAATCATTTCTGTAACAACAGTATCCTTCAACAGTCTCTCATGAATTCCCTACTTACATTTTTTGATGTGGAAATATAATCCAAAATTGAGTTGATTGACTTCTCACTGTGATTTCTTGTAACTGCACTTTTAATGTAGGTTAGAAGTTGCTTATATCTTGTCATCATTTCTTTATAATTACCCTGTAAATTAAAAATATGTAGAAGAATCACATTACATCATTACATAATGGTCAATTTTCACTCTGAAGAGTATACACACCAGTTTAAAATTTATTTTAATCATTTGCTTTAAAGCTTTAAAACCCCATTCACCCTTCTCTCCACCTTCCAAATCAAGAACTTTTTGAAATGATGCCAACGCAGCTTTTGGATCATCTTCTTTCAAAGCTTTTGAATTATAATACTGATTTTCAAGGTCTACATCTGGCTCGGAATTACTGTCTTCTGAATATTCCTGTAGACAAACAGAATGCAACAAATAGAATGCTAGGTTCAATCTATACTTTGCTAAAAACAAGAAAATACATAACGTCAATTAATATCATTAATGATTATATTCAACGGGAGGAACAATAAATTAACAGTCATCTATATTCTTTACAAAATGATCTTCCAACCGCATATTCTGTACTTAAAACTTACTACCATCTTCATGATAAAACAAAGACACATCATTAATAGTGTATTTCATACACAGTCAATCATGCATAAATCTATTGAAATGCACAATTTTTATTTCTAAAAGAAGATTTAATAAGATTTTTCATGTCTGGAGTTGAGTAACTCATATCTTGTTAAGCAATAAATTACACGAAGGAAAATATATTTTACCAGTCCATAGTCCTCTTCTTCTTCACACATGAAATCATCTTCGACATCAGACATATCTGATCAGAAGTATATTTCTTTACACCTACAAAGTATCCTGTTGATATAATGCGGTTGATGTCAACAGGCAAAAAGAAAACAAATGACAACCGACGATAGCAATGCCACCTACCGGGCAAAGTTAATTATTTTCTTTTGCTGTAGTAGTGCTATCTAGTAGAAATTCAACTTACTGTTTTGAGACATAACCTATTGACTACTGTTAGTGGTTGAATTTTATTTTTGATTAAAACTTCAGTAATAGAAATTGTCAAATCATGCAGCATTATTAATGGCAAGTTTTTAATTTCGTCTTCATAAGAAATTAAAGTGCGTAATTGTTATTACGATCACTTGCGTCCGGAGAAATGTATGAGCAACCCATGATATCGCATGTATTCCCCATAAAATTTAAATAAGCTCTCAAAATAGTTTATGAAATTTGACATAAGTGACGTCTCCAAGTTAGTTTCTACTTTTGTTTGTGAATGAAAGGAAGTGAAGTGTGGTAGAACTGTCAGAATTTGTTCACTACTAGAGAAAAGATTTGTTGTAGTAAGTCCTCCTTTAATTAGTGGTAAGTCACTTCGCAATGCGCAGTTATTTAGTAGCCCTTAAGTTAATTTGACGAAAAAGTAATGGAAAATGATTTGCCTTCTTAATATTATGTGAAACTATCGAGACAACTGAAACAGGAAAGGTGATGTGAACACATTGCTCCACTTCACTAAATTAGGCCATCAATTAAATTTGCCCTGAGTGTTTTAATTCAAAATCTGCATACGTGCCGACAACGTTTTTCGATTTGTCCACTTCGTTCCGTTCCCTAATGACAACGATCGGCAATTGTTCTCAGGGATCGTGAAGTTGTTCTACAGTGCTTCTATCCTGCGTTTATTTTACCAACTAAATAATCGACGTCGGGACGTCAAAGATGGCCGTTTGTAATGTATAGTGCGGGGATTGACATAAAATTGCTAGTGAAACTAATCGAAGACCATATGGATAGTTAATACAGGAAATAATGGGACCTGTGGACTGTATGAAATGTAGATGTGTAGTATGAGTGAGTATATTCTTATGGATGTGAACTGAGAAGCAATTGTGTGTCTCGGCGTGCTGTGCCTGGGGCCGACAGGGGTATGGTCCCAAGTCATGGGCGCTCAGCAAGCCAAGGAACGCGTAGTATCTGCTGGATCTCTGACTGTTAGGAATACGATAAGAAACAGACCAAGACTTCCCAGAGATGTCCGTCAACAAGGGTCCAATATTTTCACAGAACACAGTGGTAAGTTTTTAAGAAAAAGAATATAGGGCAGAAAAAGAACCGTATTAATTTGTCACTCTGTATCCAAGTTGCAAAAATGAATGGGAGAGATTGTGTAAAGTATCCATCAATTGAATTTTCAATGCTTGTCTGTGATCTCTGTACATAATATACTTTGCAGTTACTCTTATGCTCGCTCTGCAAAATTGCAATGAATGCTGTAAATTTGTGTCATTTCCTGCATACTTTTTGTATGTATGTCAACTACTGATTTAACATAGCATAAGTTGTCTTCATTCTACTTCTTATCAAAACTATTTTTCGAGGGAAAAATGAAACTGTTTCTAGAAATATATCTTTTAAGACTTGTACACTTTTAACCCATCCACAACCAGTTTGGAATAGCATGAAATTTTGAATCCGAATGTAGGTTTAATTTTCAGGAACTATTTTCATAGGTGATTCAATGAACATTCAATAGTTGATGTGTAGTATTTCTTAATTTCTGAAAGAAACTATTCAAATTATTATAATTAGTAAGTTAATCTGTCAAATTCAGTGTAAAAATAATATTAACTCAATTGTAAGATGAAATTACTTTGGAAGGGAGTTGGAAAGAATGGACTGAATTTGCAGTAGATTGTTACATTTTAATGAGTCTGTGATTGTATTACAGCAGATGTGTAAAAGTAACTAATTAGTATTTTTATTTGGCATGAGTGAACATTTTTGTTTTTGTTGTGGTTTGATTGAATAGTTTTATATTATGGATCATGCTTAGTAGTAATCATTGTGATGGACAATTAAAGTAAATGAGTCGTAAAAAGTGATTAAATTTTTTTCTGTGTATGGATCACGCCAGATAGTAAATCCTAAACATTGGGTTTTCTCAATTTTTATCTAATTTTTTTTGTAGATTTTTTGTTTGCTATGGAAACTTTAGAAACATTTAGAACAGATTTAAAAATGATGAAATAGTGCACAGAGAAATGTAACACAATTTTGTTCGATCGGGTACGTTATTAACAATATCTCAAAATTGAAAACGTGCAGTGGCGTATACTGTGGGCCAACGGCCGTAACCCGAAAAAAATATGAAAAAGAAAAATAAGTTGAATTACATTAAACATAACTATACTCCGCATTCTTTCAGTAGCTGACCTTTTCCAAAATTCCATTTAGATACGCACAGTTGAACGCTGTACAAAATCGCGTGCGTTGCACGGATCCTACACATTGCGCTTGGCAACTCCGGAAGGAACAAACTGCTGAGGCCAGCGACAACTCGACGCAGCATGCGTTCATTGCTTGATTCACTTCCCCGCCCACTAGTGAGAAACGGGCACGAAGGCTGAATAAAGGTTCTAGTGCTATCCGACAGCTCGTTTCCGATCCTGCCGGAAGATGTGTGGGACGTGCGCTTCCATGCAACACGTTTTGCTGGAGGGTAAAGAGGTGTAATAGTGTTCATAATCAGCGCTTAAGTATTATACTAAAACATATTCTTAATATATTGAAGTACCAAATTGGATAATTTCGAGGAAAAATTCCCTGCTTACTTCGGAAGAGGTACGTGTTTGTTGGCAATGCATCATAGTACAGTGTTTTTTTAGATTGTATTTCGTGTAATTGGTACTTGTAAAAATGAAGGAATTACCTTGTGTAAATGACTGGGGATATCAAATAAAAACAAGGCAAATAAAATCCCAATTTCTAGTCATTTTTTTATGAAATGCAGTTGTGTGGTTTGCAAACTATTCAAATTATGTTGGTGACAAAATCAATTTAGAACTGCTGTGGTCAAATGAGTGATAGTTTGGAAACGCGATACATCAAAGGCTCGGATTTTGTAATTTCAAATTCACGAAGTTGGGAAGTTCGAGAGTTGATTTTCAGGTAGATACACAAGAAGCGCTACGTTTCTTAACACATTGCTCTTGCGGTAAAAAAAGAAAGAAAAAAAAACCGCACATTTTATTGCCTCTGATTAATGCAGTTTGCTTTCTCGGAAAACAATTCATTTGGCGGTTTTCCAGAAACTGTGTATTCTGACCACACCAAGAATAATTTATAATACATAGCAAACGTTTGTTATATTTTAAGTTCGTTATTTGTGAACGTTTTATGCCAACTAGTGTGTCGTGCATTATAAGCTCGGTGGCAGGCCGATAGCCTAGAGGTAGAACGAGTATACGCCACTAAAAACGTGACGTTTGAGTGTTTGTTTCGAAAAAAAGAAGAAAAAAAGGTATTCGTACTAAATTGCCAAATTTAGAACATTAACACAAGTTTGAGTGCAATTCACGAATGAGCAAACGAGTCATTCATGGCCCTCAAATCATAACTATCAAACTAACCGCGTTCTAGAGAAGGCCGGAAATAGTGAATCGCATAGTGAAGAATGCTCGATGTACTGTGACGTTTGTACCATCCGCACACTTGGCATGCCGGCCGAGACCAGTCCGTGGTCCGCGAGCGGAGGCGGGGGCAAGGGGCGCAGGCGAGGGCGAGGTCCGCTCACGCCCGGCGCCCCTCGTCTCCGCAGAGGCGCTGCTGCAGTCTCGGCCACTGCCGCACATCCCCGACCTACCCGACTCGGAGCCGCCGGGCAGCTCGGGCGGCGGCTCGCAGCAGGGGTCGGGCGCGGGGGGCGGCGCGGGCGGCGGCGTCGGGGCCGGCGGGGGCGGTGCGCCCGGCACCCCGCTGCCGCTCGACTCGGCGCAGCGCTGGACCTCGAAGGAGAACCTGCTGGCCCAGGAGGAGGACGACCCGCAGCTGTTCGTAGCACTCTACGACTTCCAGGCGGGCGGCGAGAACCAGCTGTCGCTCAAGAAAGGTGCGCGCCCCCGCCCTGCCCCCTCTCTCTCCCGATCTCCTTCTGGCAGGCTGGCACAAGTCTTCCGACGCCTGCCTCGCCCCTTCCCCCTTCCGTTAAGCTTTACCTTTTATCTCCGGGCTCCCTTGGTCGGACAGTTTTTGTTTTCCCAACTTCGTGGACTGGTACATTATCTTTTTGTCTTTTAATTGTTAAACCTAACACACACACACATATGTATTATATATATATATTTCCGCGTTATTTTGGGTTTTCTCTTAGTTCTTTTAATTCCTCTTTGAACAGTGCAATCGTAGTGTGTTTTTCTTCATCCCTAGACATTGCATATTTGGGAGTATATTGCTTATTCCTCAGCCTGTCATAGTTATTATAATTATTTTCATAAATAATGTTACTGGTGAATTCAATATATTTTCTTCTTGCTTTTACAATTTTTCCTTTCAATATGAATATTTAGTTCGGTTTTGATGTAATATATTGAAAATTTACGCCACATAGTGTAATTTTTCATATCACAATTTCTGTTGTTTTATCTCACAAAGTTTTCTTGAATTTATTATTTACAATATTTATTTCTGTTATTCCCTTCGCTTTTAACATGAATATTTTTTCACTCATATCATGGAAGATTGTTAATTTGAAAATTTATTCCATTTTGCATAATTGTAATGGTTTCTAACATCCTTATTATTTTGTTACTTAACGTACATTTCTTAATTGATTCTGACACTTTTTCTCTTGAGGCTCTCTTCTTGCTTATGTTTTTACTGTCTTTATTTCTTAATATTCTGCTTATCCATACTTATTAACTGAACGGTATGTTTCTTTTGTCCAGTAGGTGCTCTATACTGTTAGACTAATGTGAATTAAAATGGTCTGTGTATTTATTTCAAATACCAGTCAGTTTTTTTGTTGTTTTTTTTTTTTTTTCCTTCTATTTTGAACTATATAGATTTTAGGTTTTCTGTCTATTCTTTCTTTAACTTTTAGGCTTCAGGTTGCCATTATTTTGCTTATGTAATTTTCCATCAAGAATTATGGAATATCAGGCAGTATACTTACATTTTTGGTAGGTTATTTTATATGATTTGTTTTCTTATAATCCTCAAATCATGTTAATGATGCATTGTTCCAATATATTTTCATGTAAATTTTTTTATTCTTTCTCCATTCTCAGCTTTTGTTGAACATTTTTGTTGGCATGCTTTAATATTTTAATTGTGAACTTCTAATTCTATCAAAAGCTAATCTTTGCTTTTTCAATTATAGTTTTTCACAATCTTTTGTCATTTTAGTGTTCCTTTTATTTGAGTTACATCCAGAGAACAATGTTACATTGCTTAGTTTTTACATCACTAATTTTTTTTCATATTTAGCGTTTTTTGTTTTGTTTTTGGCATAAAACTAATAAAACATGTCAGTGTAGAATGCTGTGCAATTTTACAGTGGGGTGTACTCAATGAGTAGCCTCTGTTTAATTTTTATGAATTTAATTTTTGTTGATAAAGTTAATTCATTATATCTTCCTGGTACACTAAATCTCTGTTCATTGCACTGGGCTGTTTCTCATGTAGTGAGATTTAATCACTCTGAATATCCATAGGTGAAAAGCATTATTTCTGAAAAGGAAAATTTAAAGTGAAACATAATCTGTGTATCTCTTAGATACTTGGTATCACTTGTTCTTTCATATTTGTCTTTTTGCTTATTATGTTGTTTTTGTCTTCTTGAAGTAATTTATATTTGGTTCTGGAAATACATTTATTTAAAAAAGTGTTATCCCCCAGAAGGGCATTCAAACAATAGTTTTTGTGAGTTTTTGTTGTGTATTGTAAGATCTGTATCTAAAGTTGTGTATGGTTTGTGATAAAAAAAAAAAAGTATTTGAAATTTATTGACACGTGATCCTCCTAGCTTTTTCTTACAATTCTATCTTTGTATTAATTACATGACTTAGGTTCCTTTGCATTTTATAGCATGGTGGCATGGATTTTAATCTAAATTATTTTAATAGATTCTTCAGAATGTAATAAAGCTTTTAGTGTGCATTTTGAAACACTGAAAGTCTATCCAAAGTATCTCCAATTCATCATATTTTTTGATTTAATATATAATAAACTATTTTATTATCAGATGGGATGTTATAAAAATGTCGTTAGAAACTTTGTCAAGAAATATTTCACAAAAAAGGCAGTTATTATTTTTGTTGGACACTGAATGAATTTGGATGTTGGAATAGCTTAAGTATTTGTCGCATTTTCAGTTTTCAACTGATTCGACAAGTATAGATGCCATTGGATTCTCCTGTGAGAAGAAGGTACTGTTATGAATGCCCTTGTAGCTTCATTTTCTAGACTACTGAATCTGCAATATTATTGCAAAATACAAGTTAATCTCAAATTAGATATTTTTATTTTCTATTATATTCTCAGTAAATTAGTGAAGTTAAATATCCATTTTCTAAAGAAAAAATCTGAATATTATATAACAAAAATGATATTCTAGATATAATAATATTTTCCATTCAAAATATTAGTAATAAATGAGAATCATTTTTTGCCAATAGTGGAAGTTAGTGCCAAATCTTTTAAAGTAACTTGTTCTTTTTCTTTGATTTATCAAAATTATTTGTAATTTTCGTTTTTGCTACCCGTCAAAAAGAAGCAATTTATTACGTTACCTTCTTTGTGTATTAATTTTCACGTTTGTCCCGAAGTGATCTTCATTTCTTTTGTCATTTCCAATTCTAGTGTGCATAAAGACTTACGACAGACCTTATAAAAATCAAAAAACATCAATCAACTATATTTCTATCATCAGAAATATCTTTCAAATTTGTTTCTTAAGGCCTTTTTATTTGAAATGGACACATTTCTTGTGGAATACATGTTTCTCATATTATGGATTTTGTGTCCTTTCGTTAGTAATATACAGTATAACCTCTCATATGTGACCTCAGAATATCTGACCCCCTTTTTTTCCCTCTCAACCCCTAATCAACACTAACCCATACACATCGTTTAGGACTTCAGTAATAATATAGTATAGTTTGTATTATGTGTATCAATATGTACTATTCATTATAAAAATAATTCTTACTATATTGTAGAATGTACTCATTTATTTGCTATTTTATTAATTTTTTGTTTTTCTGACAATCAGACGTTTTTGGTATGAACCACATCCCAATCCTATTGGTGATGGTTATGAGGGGTTCTACTGTTATTGTAAATTAATTATTATTAAATTGTGCATGAGAAATTGAAGGTTATGGACAAAATTAACTTCATTTATTAGATCGGTGGTGAGGTAGATACCTTCTAATATTTAAGTATGGTAAATAAAAGATGTTGTTTGGTTTTCTAAATTGTTGATACCAGACATCTTTTATTTACCATACTTAAAAATTAACTTAAATTTTATAAAAAACCTTACCATGAAGTAGTGTGAACATCAGGAAAACAATTATTGTCTAATACTATAATTGTTTCGTACAAGTAGTCCAATAATTGAATAGAAAATGACTGAATTTTGATTTTCTTTTGCTCTTTAATTTAGGGAAGGCTGTTTAATTGCTTATCTTGTTTGAAACTTGTAAAATTTCAGTGCTAAATGATAGAAATATAATTTACCTATTACAATTGTTATTGTGAAAGGAAATTTTAAATATTGATATAAACAATATACATACGTATCATTAGCTTACAAGGCGTATGATTCTTCCTGCATTTTCTGTTGCCAAACTTTGAGTTAAAAGAGGTAATAGGAATGTTTTCTCAACATTTAATTCATTTACTTATAGAATGCCTTGGCTGGTGTCTTTCTGTTTTTTATGTCCCAAAAGATAATAAGCGTGGATTTACACACCGTGATATCATGAAATTAGATTAAGATACCTAACTTAATTAAGAAAAAATTGTGACATTTAATATCTTTGTAAATCTTGCAGGAGAACAGGTGCGCATCCTCAGCTACAATAAAAGTGGTGAATGGTGTGAAGCACACTCTGATGCTGGTGCTGTTGGTTGGGTACCTTCTAATTACGTGACTCCTGTCAATTCTTTGGAAAAGCATTCTTGGTATCATGGGCCCATTTCCCGTAATGCAGCAGAATATCTGCTTAGCTCAGGCATCAATGGATCATTCCTTGTGCGTGAATCGGAGAGCAGTCCAGGACAGAGGTCTATCTCATTGCGATATGAAGGCAGAGTGTACCACTACCGCATCAATGAAGATTCTGAAGGAAAGGTAGGTGGACCTGATTCTATATCTTTTGAAGTTTATATTGGTATGCTTACTTTTAAATGAATTTCTTATGAGAGTGCTATTTTGAAACTGTTCTGATTGTATTTTGGTGGCCCATTGTAAGGCACACTGATCTAGGGGTGTTACAATGGCACAGACTTTCTTGTATTAGTTTTCTATTTCTATTAGTCTTGGCAAGCAATTGTCACATACTCTTGCCAGCTGCTATCTATCGCCACTTAAAGTACATTTTTTTGAAATTTTTACAAATTTTCGTTTTCCTAATAGAACAGAAATATTTTTTTAAGAATATTAAAGAACAGTAAAACCTCCTCCTAAATGGCAATTTTCTTTGGAAAATTTGTAGCCATTTTAATGAAAATGGTGCTACTGTAAATTCAAAATTAGAACCTCTTTTCCAAGAAAAGTTTTCAGGTGTGTATACAATAGTGTATACAAATTGGTGGAAATGTGAATATTAATTGTGTCAGAAATCTTCCAAAAAAATTACATTTGTATAATTTTAGAAAAAACAAAATGTATCCCAAAATGAACTTTACGTCATATTATACAGTGCAATTAGCACTACCCCTTTGAAAAGTTTGAAAACATTTTGAGAAAATGGCGTTTGAGTGTTTCTGAATAAGCTGAATTTTGAGCTAGTTTTAATGTAAAATGGTTGAGTTTTCGAGAAACTTTATCTATCATTATTTAAAGCACTTGTGCTCATAAGTATAATAACAGGAACAAATTGCTACTAACATAAATATTAACAGGGTGAGAGACAAAAAAATAATATTTTTAAGGGGGGAAAAAAAAGAAGAATAGAGCAGTATGGCATTTGTGTTATCTCATCGAGTACATTAGCACTGTGGATGCCAAAAGCTTAAAGAAAAAAATTGGAGCAGTTTTTGAGAAAATCTTGTATTTTTTTTCTCTTAAATTGCAGATAATATTACCCGCCATATTGCATGAAAACTACTAGTATAAAATAATACATACTAACTCAAAAATATATACATGACGTTAGTGAAAGAACTAATTATAGACAACAAATTTAATTTGAAGGAAAAACCTCTAGTTTCAATTTTGTAGTTGTAGGAAGACGCCGAACAAAATGTATACTTTTGAAATTATCGAAAAATCAGAGTTAACTGTGAAAATCTGACCTCGGTCACTTCTACAAGTGTATGTTACTGTAATCAAAAAAATTTGAAGTTAAAATTTGGAGCTGATTTTAAGAATCCTTTTAAAATGTCCAGAGGAGTTTCATGTAAAGTACCCCCAAATTTTAAAGGAAGTTTTTCAAAATCTCAAAGGTTTGAATCAATTCAGTTCTCTAATGGACAGGGGTTTCTTCAGTTTGGAAAAAAATCCTATGTATGGTTTAGGTGCTAGTACTCTTTAGACAGTACTAGGTAGACGTCTTGCCGACAATTAATTTTTCGGGATCAAGGACCCAAAAAAAAGGATTCTTGCTGCACCACGCGTTAATGGAGTTTTCATAATTTAACATTGGATTTATTAATTTTTTCGTTCTCAGGATCCGGCAATGAATTATTTCTGTCAAGAATTGTTTTTTCACGCAACAATTCATAACTTTAATTATACTATGTATACTCCATATATACGTATGTATAGAGGAAAGTAAAAATGTACATCAAAATATTTCTAAAACCTTAATGCACAGTATACACCAATGTCGTATTTTTTAAAGTTTGTAAGCAAAATTATTTTTTTTTAACGAATGTTCTTAATGTTAAGTACCAAATTGTACAATTTGGAGAAAGAAATCAAACTAAAATACAAGCAGTACACTAGGTTGGAAACATGGCTTTTTTTCCCTCACCTCTTCATCTTGTACATACGAATCCACATTTATCTTCAGGAGATAAGATAGTGATTGGTGGTACTGCTTAATGAAATTATTAACTTTGAACTTAATGTACTACTGCAAGAGTCTCTAAACCTTCTTTGATTATTGAGCACTTTGTATACACAAACTATGTTGTACAAATCTAAGATGTAATCTGTAGAATAATCTAATCTGCTCCAAGATCCATGATATTGTCTTTTCACAGCTTGATTATAATTTTCTTCCATCAGTTTACAAATTGAAACCAATTCATTGGAAACTCTCTTTGATAAAAATGTTTTTTGTTTCCTTTGAAATATTAAATTAAGTGGGTTCCAAAACAACCTACTGATTGAGACCTGCAAATCTTTTTCCCTCCTCCCTCACTTTTTCTTTCTGTCTTATCTTTAATAGTCCTGTCCCTCTCTGCCTGCCTCCCTCTCTGCCTGCCTCCCTCTCTGCCTGCCTCCCTCTCTGCCTGCCTCCCTTCTGCCTTCCTCCTCTCTTGCCTGCCTCCTCTGCCTCCCCCTCTTCTGCCTGCCTCCCTCTCTGCCTGCCTCCCTCTCTGCCTGCTCCCTCTCCTGTCCTGCTCCCTCTCTGCTGCCTCCCTCTCTGCCTGCCTCCCTCTCTGCTGCCTCCTCTCCTCCTCCTCTCTGCTGCCTCCTCTCATGCCTGCACTGTCCCTCTCTGCCTGCTCCCTCTCTGCCTGCCTCCGCTCTCTCTGCCTGCCTCCTGCTCTGCTGCTCCTATCTGCTGCGCTCCCTCTCTGCCTGCCTCCCTCTTCTGCCTGCTCCCTCTCTGCTGCCTCTCCTCCTTCTGCTGCCTCCTCTCTCTGCCTGCCTCCTCCTCTCTGCCTGCTGCCTTCCTCCTCTCTGCTGCCTGCTCCCTCTTGCTGCTGCCTCCCTCTCTCTGCCTGCCTCCTCTCTCTGCCTGCCTCCCTCCTCTCTGCCACGCCTCCCTCTCTCTGCCCGCTCTCCCTCCTCTCTGACGCCTCCCTCCTCTGCCTGCCTCCCTCTCTCTGCCCGCCCCTCTCTCGCCGTCCTGCCCGCTCCCTCTCTCTGCCCGCCTCCTTCTCTCTTCTCTGCCCGCCTCTCTCTCTCTCTCTCTCTCTCTGCCTCTCTCTCTCTCCCCTCTGCCCGCTCTCTCTGATTTTCTTTGTTATTCCTGTAATTACGTTTGTGTGTTTGATGTTGAACAGAAATATGTTTTTAGATCTAGTTGATACTGTTTTGGGATGACGTATAGGACATACTGTTTATTGGGCATTTTTAACTACAGTAAAGTTAAGCTAGAGTAAAGTTATATATGCAAAAAGAAATGAAGGGGAAAATGGAGAAAAATAGGATAGTGATATTTAATTGGTGCAGAAATAAGTCGAAGCACATGTATTTGTATTGATTAGATGGAATAAGGCAGGTTTTTGTAATACTTGATATTCTTGCTTTGTATATGCAGAAATAATTTGAAGAGGCATGTGCCAAAGAATAAAGTTTTAATGGAGGAATGATCTGATAAAGTGTTTTTTTGCGTGGTCTTTCTAAAAGCCTCACAACATTTTCATTTTTTCTAATTTTTAAAACTAATTTTATCCCTATAAACTCTTTAAACAGATGATATAGGACTCATTTTTCATTGAAATCTCTGAATTTTCGAAAATTTGTGGAACTCCAAAAATTTATTTTTTGCTCTCTTCCTATTACAATAGTTAAGATTTTTTCCCCTATCGTTCAAAGACTTGAGATAAAGAATGTAACATTTTTCAGAAATATGAGTTGTTATTATGGAATTCTGGATAATAATTTCTGAAAAAAGCTAAATTATTCTGTAAATTTAATTCCTTGTATGTTAGAAAGCACACGTTAAAAAGAATTGATGATTATTGCCCATTTTCAGTCAAATCTTGTATTTTGAAAAAATTAAATCTGCCTCTCTCTCTCTCTCCTCTCTCTCTCCTCATCTCTCTCTCCTCTCTCTCTCTCTCTCTCTCCCTCTCTCTCCTTCCTCTCTCTCTTCTTCCTCTTCTCTCTCTCTCTCCTCTCTCTCTCACTCTCTCTCTCCTCTCTCTCTCTCCTCTCTCCTCCTCTCTCTTCTCCTTCTCTCTCTCCTCTCTCTCTCCTCTCTCTCTCTCTCTCTCTCTCTCTCTCCTCTCCTCTCTCTCTCGTCCTCTCTCTCTCTCTCTCTCTCTCCTCTCTCTCCTCTCTCTCTCCTCTCCTCTCTCTCTCCTCTCTCTCTCTCCTCTCTCTCCTCACTTCTCTCTCTCCTCTCCCTCGTCTCTCTCCATGTGAAATATTTATTAAGGCAGTAAAAAGAATTTAGGTTCTTAGTAGTGTTGGGCTGGTTAATTGGGTCAGAAGAAGGATTAAAAATATTGGAAATACACTTCAAAATATTTGATATATTAGGGAGAAATAGCAATCCATGTAGGGAGAATAGTGGATTATGGTGTGAACAATCCTGTGCTTTCTGACAAAGATAGAAAAACACTCTCACATCTGTTTTTTGTTTGTGATTTTGAACTGACTGGAAAGGTGATCGGCTTAAACGCTTGTCTGCATTTTGATGTTATCAAGGTAATCCGTCATAACCAGAATAGTTGTAATTTATTGTAATTAATGTTTAGAAAATAATTATCTTTATAATCGTTATATCGTTAATGTTTATCAAACATAAACTTGTATCTAGCAAGAACATTTTAATGTACATCCCTGCGTCTATGGAATTTTTGTGAGCAGACTTTATAACATGGCACGTAAAAGCCTTATTCACGTTGGACATTTCACAAGATTTCGCATCATTCTCGGTCGTGTGACTAGTCGCGAATTCGTGACTGTATCAAGCAGTGCAATGTGTCTAGCGTCATCTTGCGGCATGACCGAGAAAGATACGAAATACCAGGACATTCCATTATGAAGTAAGGCCCTTATGCACCACGTATGAAAACAGAAGTATGTTGGTAAGTTAATGAGTAATTGTTTTGCTGGTTAGAATAGATAACAATGAAGTGTCAATATTGTATAATTGTAGCACCAAGTTTCCAACAAAAGTTGGCTGTCATACTTGACAATTATCCCAAACTATAATATAAAGAAGTTTCATAAAATCCAGTTAATGTGGACTGCAAATACAGATCAGAAAGATTTGCATAAAATAAACTTGCAGTATATTTAGATGAAGGGATTTCGTGCAACTCTAATGCTATTTTAAAGTCCAGTAACTGTGGAAGGAGTGTTACAATTGTTTTGATAGTTTTATACACAATTTTATTTATTTTAAGATTACTAAGCGGCGAT
>BOPP01000120.1:1611304-1658426 GCA_017312745.1 Gryllus bimaculatus | reverse complement strand
CTTTCTCTCCTAGTTGGTGAATGTGAAAGGAGCCGTACGCCAAAAAGCCCCGAATTTGCCTCAATGTGGCCAGACGGAAAGAGCGGAGAGCGGGCCTGATGGCCCGAGTCTCGCCACGTAAAATAAGGCAAATTCAATTCAATTCAATACTACAATACTAATGTGTATTGAAATAAGTGACATGTACTAGGTTGATTTCTCTGGATATTGATAATAACTATATTGACTATATTGATGATGATAATAATATAATAATAAAATAATAATTATTATTATCATCTAATTTTATAAAATAAATGATAATAATAAAAGTAATAAAAATAAAAAGTAAAACAATTAATACATTCATTGCACAACACTATGTTTACATTATAGTACATTTTATTGCCTTCTCTCAACACATTCCAAATTTTAATACTGTTTTTATAATATTTATTATTAGCTAATAGTCCACAGTGATACAGACTCTCAAAACATCTATTCTTTTGGACAGAAGTGTGTGATTTTTTTTGGCGTCCAAGTGAGAAAGAGAACAATTTGTTTGTTTTATTATGAAGTAGGGAAATTTTGAAGACCAAATAGGAAAGAATTTGGAAATTAAAAATTATAGATTAACTTTTTTACAATTCAGAGGAAATCAAGAGGTGATTTCAAGTGGAAGAAATTGAAATAAACCCACTAAATTGTCTTTATTGAAAGGTCAAAGAAATTTGTTTTAAACCTGTGGTTCGTAACCAAACGTAGGATGCTTGAAAGCAAAACAAATTTTTGCATCATCATTGGCATTTAAAGAAAATGTGTGGAATGAAGTGTAAAATGTAAAAAGCATTGATATGCATGTATGTGTACATATGTCTGTGTTTGATTATATTATATTTATAGTTATTTTTAGAGAGAGGGTATTTTGTTTATCGCGAATTAACAATTTTGAGGTTATTACAATTTGAATTTGAATTTTTGTAGGTGTATGTGACAACAGAAAGCAAGTTTAACACACTCGCTGAATTGGTGCATCATCACTCGATGCATTCAGATGGCCTCATTACTCAGTTGCTGTATCCCGCACCAAAACATAACAAGCCTACTGTGTTTGCTCTTAGTCCTGGTAAGATACTTACTTTAAGTTTCTAATAATTGAAAATAATAATTAATATTATTTTGAAACTAACATTAGTTTAGTTCATTACTTTTGATGTGAAATGGACATTGTGATTTTGTTGTGAATCATCAGCAACACATTTTTATCCTACCAATTAATTTAATTTCATCGGATAATTATCTTGTGAAATGGATACTCGTGTGCAGTGACAGAACAATCTCAGAATGAGAATCGACAAGTAATAGTTCACTCTTTTAGCAGGATAAGAATGCAGTCTCAAAAGGTTGGCAGATATTTTTAGGGAAGATCATGACACGGATAATTTTATAGGTAATTCCGGCAAATTAAAAATATATCACCAACATGTACAGTGGTTAGGAAATAAGAAACTAAACTGATGTTATGTTTAACGATAAATTGTTTGAGTTTGGGTTTTAAATGTATGGACAAGTATAGGCTTCAGAAAAAAGATTTGAGTTCTGTCATTTTAAAAACTATTCCCTTAAAGCAAAATTTTGTCATAAAAATTAACAATATGGTGGATCTTGCACACATGAAAATTCAAGAATCAACTGTACTTAAAAAATGGTGTATCAAAGAGTATTGTGTTGCCAGTATGATAGAATTTTCAACTATATATCATTATCAGTTGCATTTATAGAACACCAACCAGTACCTTTAATTTATTTTCAAGGAAATTAGGAACTGTAATTAATAAATTATTGTAATGGAATACCCTTCTTATGCAACACTAGCACTAATGGGAGGCTCAAAAATACAGAAACTTGTAATTTCAGTTCAATGTTTGTAACCCCAACAAATAAATAGGATGTGACAGCCATTATAAAAGGATTGAGCAATAAGAAATCCAGAGGTGTAGATGAGATCTTAGATCACTTGGTAAAAAATGTCACAGGAACATTGTATAACCCATTACACTTGTCATTTCAAGCTATACATTTTCCTGTTCATTTAAAAATGGTGAAAGTTAAACAATATATTTGAAGGAATTAGAAACAAATGGGGAACCAGATTCACTTTTATCAGTGTTTTTGAAAATAAAGAAAAGATCATGTATAATAAATTTACTACATTTTTAAGAAAGTGTAAACTAATAACTAGAGACTGGATTTATGTAATTATATATCTTTCGTCTTTCTACTTCTTTTTCTCAAAACTAATCTTGACAAATCATCACTGTCATAACATAATATCCAATTTTTAGTTACATATTTTTACATATTTATTACTACATTACATATTTTACAAGTTTTGCTATTTTTACAAAACAGCCCAATTAATTGACCAATTTTCTTCTATGTTATATTTTTAGAAATGTATTTTCAAAAATATCAGAATGTATTTTTCTATGTTGCTACTGAGAACTGTCAAATTGAGATGTGCTACATTAAGACAAGGTTGTATGTTCTTACAGTCCTGTGAGCCTTCTTCATTTATCTTAGTGGCAGGAAGAGCTCATCAGTAAATGAGATTATTTTCACCTTAAGGTGTAAAAAGTATCGCTGACGCTGGGTTCCATGACCTTTAATTGTAATTTCCAAGAAACTGGTGCTCACCAACGTGTATCACTTCGATGACTCTTACACGTTGCAGTGATTGATTGTCGTAGATATCGCCAAATAGAATGAGGGCGCCTATTGCGTTTGTGTCTTGTCTGGGTGCTAAACTACTGTCCGAGATAGCTATAGATGAATCTTTTATTACTGACAGGAAAGTTATGTGGTGCAAAATGAGCATCGCCTTGTGCTCTTCAAATTATTTTTAATACTTTTGCTTTATGTTTAAAAATTTGTTAAGGAAAGTTTTGATAAATGTAATTTTGTTGTGGGTTAATGTGTTTTACAATTAGTGTGTTTTAATGTTACTTATTATATCCTATTTTTAACATTTCTTACATATTAACCCTGTTTACATGACATATTTATGTACATACAAGCAAATGGGAAGAATGCTTTAGAAAATTATTAAATGAAGGAAGATCAGACTTTCTTGGAACTACAGAAAGGGAAAAGATATCTCCGGCAAGGGAAATTACAGTAACCAAAGAAAGAGTTAAGAGATGTATCAAAGAAATTAAAGTCGGTAAAGCTTCGGGTTCAGGAGAAATCCCAAGTGAACTGATAAAGAATGGAACACCAAAGCTAGTGCGAATGATGATGAAGCTAATGAATATGTGTGTAAATAAAGGCAGAGGTAATACCAGGAGACTGGAAAATGGCTTATATAACACCAATATATAAGAAAGGAAGAAAAGACATGTGAAAATTTTAGAGGGATAACAGTGACAAACACGTTCAGTATGGATGTATATGGAAGAACATTAAGATAATTAATAGATGGATACAAGGAGTACGAAGAAGAACAAAAGTGGTTTTAGCACAGGTCGATCTTGCTTATATAACCTGTTTTGTCTATCCCAGGTGATGCAAAAGAAAAAGCAAACAGGGAGAGAACTTCACATGGTCTTCCTTGATATAGCAAAGGCGTATGATAGTGTGCCAGTAATAAAGTTATGGGAAGTTATGAATAAAAGTAATGTAAATAAAATCTTAATAAATGCGGTGAAAAAACTGTATATAGATCAAAAGGGAAAAGTGAAAGTTGGAAATCAGATGACCCAAACATTACCTATATCAAAAGGACTACAGCAAGGATGCTGTTTGTCACCTACCCTCTTCAAAATGTATGTTAATACAATGTTACAGGTATGGAAAAGAAAATGTGCTGGGGTGGAAATACCACTTGATGATAATACAAAACTCTATACCCTACAGGTGCAAATGCGTGCGATGATCAGGTGCTGATGGCCAAAAACAAGAAGATATTGAATATAATGACTAGGAAGATAAAAGAAGATTTTGAGAAATGTGGACTAAACCTCAACCTAGAAAAAACAGTATACTGGACTCTAGGCAGTACTCATGACGTATTGACTATGGAAACTGGAGAAATAATAAGAATAACTGAGGACATAAAGTACTTGGGATCAACAATAGGAAAAACATGGTTTTTATGGAAAGTAATGTGAAACCGACTCATTAAAGGAGAAAAATTTTAGGGAGCTCTGAATGCAGTTATCTGGGATCCAATATAAGCAAAAAAAACGAAATTAGAATAAATAAATATATGATTGAAAGTGTTACATTGAATGGAGCAGAAATATGGCAGCTCTCAGAACAACAGAAAAAAATGGAGAGCTTTGGAAATGGATTTCCTCAGAAGAGCTGCAGCAATATCTAGAAGGTAAAGAATAAGGAAGGAACAGGTATTGGAAGTAATGAATCTGCAACATGATATTATAGAGGAAATTGAAAAGAAACAACTAACTTGATTTGTACATGTATAGCGAATGGACGAGAGAGACTACCCAGATCCCTAGAATGGCAACCAAGTGAAAGGAGAAAATGAAGCATACCAAGACCAGGATGGAACGACCAGATTAGAAACATAATCAGAAGTGGAAATTATCACCTGATTCTTGGAAGGACAGGGAAGACTGGAGAAGAAGACTAGGCGTTGGAAGACCGAAGTAGTGGTTAAGAAAACGGCAAAAGAAGAAGAGATGTACATATTTTTCCGATGTTTATATTTCTATACTTTTCCATATTTACTACAAACACAGCTATAATGGATTTCATAGAAAATGTTTATCATTCAGTCGATAAAGAACATCAATATAGGATTATTCTTAGATCTTACTAAAGCATTAAATCTAATTGAGCATTGTTATTTTACTAGATAAAAAGGAGGTTATTGGAATACAAGGGATTGCCCATGATTGGTTTCAATTATTTCTTACTAACTGTAAACAAATGGTAGAAATCGTGCTCGGTAGTGGAAGATACCAACACAATTTCTAAATATGTCTCTAGTAAATCAGGAAGTAATTTTAGAATGTAATTGTTACTTTTAACAGAAAGTACTTTTTACTCATAATTTACTCCTTGATATAAAATTATAATCATTACTTTGTGATGTACTTGTAGTCGTGAATTATTTTTTTTAAATTAGGGCTATTTAGTTCTTTTCACTAGTGAACTACCTTGTTTGTCACAAAGTAAATGAGTGGGTAATTTCATTTAGTTTATGAACTAAAATGAATGAGTGACCCGATTCATGGTGTAGGAGAATTTTGTTGTACCGGTGCCCCTTTACAGCAATTTTTCACAGTAAGTGCAAAGATACTTTTCCTGAAGAGATTGAGAGTGATTTGATGAGAATTTTAAGTCTGGATGTATAGTAAAGTAAATGGCAAATTATTTGAGAATATCAAGTAAAATAATTTTCAGATTCGTTTTAGGGTATTGGCACAGGAGTGGCCAATATCCCTTTCCTTGTTAGAGAAAATGACTAATGAAGTTAATGGCAATAATAATAATAGTAGTAATAATAATAATAATAATAATAATAATAATAGTGATAATAGTAATAATAATAATAATAATAATAATAATAATAATAATAATAATAAAATAGTAAAGTATTTAATTGTGTGGCAAATGCAGAAATTTAAATGAATAATTACTTTGTTGTTGTACTTTTCTATTCATAATGGTAATAATAATTCCAATAATAAAATTCGGAAAGTATATTACTACAACAAAAATTGATTGAGAAGTATATTTCTAGATTTATGTTAATCAAAAATCAATTAACAGGCAGTATTTCTGCACTTTCTTCTACAGAAGATTTTAAATCTATCTAAAATGGATGGCACGTAGGTGGTATAAAATACATCAGTCATTAAATCTTTCTTCTTTACAATCCTGGGCAATTTAAATTTTAACATTGATGATGAACATATGAATTGATCCATAAGCTAAGCTAAGTTTTATTAATAAAGTAAACATGATGGTGATTGTTTGGAAGAAAGAATAGCCTATGCTGCATAGGCTACTCTTGCACAAAGTAATGTTATCATTTACTGAGTGCAACAATATCACTTTCTGGAATTTCTGTGAGTAGTATTAATGAGAACATGTTGAAACTTTTACACATAGAAGTTAAGCAGATTAATGTGTGATTACTACAGATCCCCCAATTTCAAAAATGTGGGTTAGGCCGCAGTTGTGCTGATGCCTTCATATGTAAGCCTTGATTCTTTGAGAAGTGTTTTGAAGATGTATTAATTGGATATAGTGGGTTGAAGGATTGCTTGTGTTAAGTATGTATAATATTAAATATGCTTCTATTGTGTGTATGTTTCGTTTATTATTATGTTGTATAATATTATAGCTGTATTATATAAAATATCTTGTCCCTTGTCTTACGTTATGACCAGCTGAATGAAATAAATAATCTAATCTAATGGAAAGATTTGATTTAATAAGTGAAGTGTTAGTTATTGGAGCAAGTGTAATTTTTAAACATATTTCTAATTATAAATTTATTTTATTTGTAGAGCCTGACGAATGGGAGATTAACCGAACAGACATTGTTATGCGCCACAAGCTTGGTGGTGGTCAGTATGGTGATGTTTATGAAGCTGTATGGAAGCGATACAATATGACTGTTGCAGTGAAAACTCTAAAAGTAAGAGTATTGTCAGTAATTCACTCATCTTGATAGTTCAAGTACAGAGGACTGATATTTGGGTTTGCAGAACACTTCTGGTAGTATGAATGGTGGTTGTAGATCATTGTATATGCTGCATGGTTCATACTATCGTGAAGCATAAATAAACCCACCATTCAAAAGTAGTACTTGCAGCAGTGACCAGCTAAGGTGTAGATGTTGAACAATTTAATCTATCAACAAAATAATTTATTAATATTGGTATATAAAATATATGATAGACCCTTCATCAAAAAATTATATTTATTTGTATTTCAAAAATCACAGGACAATTAAGTTATAATTCCAGTTATGATAAATAAAAAAAATTAACACTGTTTGTATGCCATTCAGATTGTAAGTTTTGAACTCATAAATACATTCATTTGATGTTTGCATTTCCTTTGATGTATTGTAGTTTCTTTTCATTTACTTGTAGGAAGATACAATGGCTCTCAAGGATTTCCTGGAGGAAGCTGCCATTATGAAGGAAATGAAACATCCCAACTTGGTGCAGCTGCTAGGTAAGTTTATCAATAATATAAACAGGTGTGAATCTTAAATTTATGACTGCATTATTTCTCATGGAGAAATTCACAATCTAATGTATTATTTTGTATGATCATAATTTAATTTAATTCTGACAATATCCTGTGGTGAAGGTAGTCATGCAGTTGGGTATTCTGAAAACCTTATTGTACACTTTTTTGTAATTGGGCTCCATTCATTGTTTTTTCTCGCAAAAGCAATGATAATTTATTCTTTAAAGCTGTTGTTTCTGCATTTAGCATACTCAATAGTTAGGGTACTGAATTTACTGATCCTGATATTCTGTTTTTATTCTTTTTAATATAATTATATTAATTTCACGTAATGCTGTAGATACAGGGAATATTAGACCGAGTTGTAACAACTGAACTGTCTCCTGTTAATGCTTTTCTAGACCACTTTCTCCAACAAATACTTCAGGCATGTATTTGAATTATCAATTGTACATTTGTGAGTTCATTTTGAAGCTGCTCATTCTTAAAGAATGGATATTGTTTTATTAGGAAAGAAAACTTTTCTGAACAAAACTACACTTTGTAGGTGAAAAACTGCTTTTCGTTAAGAAATTCAATAAAATGAAAGTTTTCAAAATCTTGAAACCTGTATTCCATGCGAGTCACTACTGTATCTTTAATTTTAAAAGAAAAAAATATTGAGTCGTCCAAATAATGCTAATTCTGAAAGTTCGTTCATGGTCATGCCTGCTTTGTTGCAAATTTCAAAAGTCTCTTCATATCTAACATGGCATATTACTATGTATTTTTACTATTTCAATCTCTACAGCATATTACTTGCCTCACGATTCCGCATTGTTGAGCAAAAACTGCATTTCGATGTCATGAACTGAAAAGTTATGAGAGTGACCCATAGCCAGTGTGACATACTCTGCAACACTAAGAACAAGTTGATGCATGCGGAGGAATAATTTGGGTATTTTGAGGCTCCCAGAATACCCTTCAGCTTTGCCACTGACAATTGGTCAACAATTTACTTATAGTTTTTATTTCACTATCTATCCATCCATCAAGTTAAGTCATTTGATGTCCTCAAATGTATTTTCTACTATTTTATTGAACTTTTGAGTAATGGTCAATACTCATTCTCGAAATCCTTAAGTTGGTTTACAAACCTCCATTAATAATGAAGTGAAAAAGTGATTTTAATGTTTTCATAATTAATGAATTGTGTAAAGCTGTTCTGGTACAAGTTACATTAATTGATTATTAATCAATAACAATTTATGGTAATGATGCCATTAATGTTTTGCGATTTGGTAATTCCATACCAATTAAATTGTTTGAAGAAATTTAACAAAAATAAACTTATATATGTTACAGTGTTTCTTTTGGTGGTAAATTGAAAATTCAATTATGAAATACAATTTTAAGAGATTTAATGATTGTAGCTGTAAATTATTACTATCCCATGTTTTTGAAATGTTAAAATCTTTTAAATTAGCAGGTAACACTTCTTTAAGGGGGTTCCCTGTATTGTCTTTGATAAAAAAATGACATGTATTCATTTGTGTAACATTTGTTCTTAAATATAATAATACTTGAAATTTAATTACAGAACTAAAAAAATAATAATATTTCATTTGACTTCAGTGTTTGACTACAGCATCTAAACATTGCATTTTAAGAGTAACGAGGATAATGTTGACCGAGAGAATGGAAAAAATAATTAATTTTGTGTATGAAATTTATGCTTTCATTGATTCATCATTTTTTGAAATGTTTATATAACAGTTGTAGTAAAATATGACTGAAAACTCATTTTCAGAATTTTAAAAGATATTTTTTACTTTTAACTTTGCAATAGACATCATTTCTGTTTTACTAGACTCTTTGTTATCCCCAGAAATTTCTAAAAAAATTAATTACTTCCTCTGAGCTGTCAATTATTTATCTCCAGTTCCTCTCCATAATAAGGAATGTGAATAAGGTCTATATTTAGCAATGTAAATGCAATCGTGAATTAATTCATTATAATCATCGTCAACAACTACAATAACAACAACAATAGCAACAACACATTTGGTCTGTGTTCTGGTCCTCTGTCAGAATAGACAAGTAGTATTTGATCACACAGTGAAGTGTTCTTGCTTATGCCATCTGTTTGTTCAACTGCCTGTCTCTTTTTCTGTCTGTAACGTCATCCATGGTAGTTGCTGTTTGTTGTTTCTTTTTATATGCCTTTTCCATTTCCTCTGGTATGTTTTTAATCTTGCAATGTTTTCAGTTCATTTTGAAATTTGTCTGCTTTTTTACTCATAAAAATGATCTTCAAAAAATTCATCTGAGTTACTTCCACACTTCTGGATTGATTTATACTCATTACCCAGGTTTCTGAATCTTATGTTAACTTTGCTTTTGATATGATGTTATGAATTCTCATAATCATTTTTCGCATGTATCTATAGTGACTTTATTATTCTATTGTTTCTTTTAAATTTGTATTATTTCTTCTTCTGTATCCCTTTGTTCTAACCCTATTGTATTTCCAAATTATTATTTCTTAAATTATTGAATTTTCTTTTACATCCATTATTCACAGCAGGTTTATCATTTTTGACCAGATATTTTAATTTCATATTCTTTGCATATTTAATGTTTTAAAATATTATGAAGTCGTATTTTATTGTGAATATTGTAAAATGTGTGATTCTTGTATATTTCTTGCATTATTTCCTTTGCCTCTCTGCCATTGAGTTTTATCTCACTCAAAGTAAACTTTTAATAAATCATCCCGTTATTCAAATTTCCTAATAATTAGAATAAATAATGCGGTACACTAATCTGACTACTACACTTTTAAGAGATATTGACTCGTCGTGAATACATATAAGGTTAAATGTAGGGGTAATAACCCAATGGACCAAAGTACACTTCTAAACATCCAATAGGATAGTACAGTAATTCAAGTAGTGGTACAGGACATCATTTTCCAAGAATTCCAATGATCATACTGTATTTGTTTATTACACCATGTATATGAATGTGTATAATATCATTATGTTCATTATTTCAGTGTCTCTTACTGCTTTGCAATTATGAATTACCAATTGTTATTATTTTTATTGGTCACATACATCTTTAAATCTTGTTAACATGCACCCCTACAAGTCTGTTAAGTGCACTTGTACCTACCTTTATGTTAAGAAATTTAACATCCTTAACAACATAAATAAACAACCATTGATTCATTGCTGTGATTTGAAAAAAGATGGATGCAAATAATTCTCCAAATCTAAAAATATCTAAAGAAATGACATTTGGTGAGGACTTCCAGTAGCAACACCTTCAGATTGTTAGTAAATAGGGTTACCAGATAAGAGTTTAATTTGATGGAATACCAGGAAAATAAGTTTAATTTACCTAATATACATTTTTTTATTTGTACTATTAATATTACAACTATTATAACAATAATTATCCCCAAAACTGAGTTACTTTCATTCTGCATTGTTTGAATCTTTGTTTTGCACAATGCCATGGTTTTTCTTAATAAACATTTGACTTGTGATGAATCTATGGTTGTTTATTTAGGTTGCTAAGGATCTTAAAACCTTTCTATGGATGTTAAATTTCTTAACAAGCAGGTAGGTACATGCGAACTTAACAAACCTGTAGGGTTGCATGTTACTGATGAAGGTGATAAATGGCTATGAATGGAATATGAATAAGTAGTTAACCTCGGTGAAAGTTTGATGCAATTGTGTAGTATGTGTCCGTTTTTTGAAGTGTGAGAAGTTTTTATTTAGACATTTAGCAAAGAATTAATATCTTAAGAAGAATAAATCTAAATAAATGTTTTTTTATATGATGTAATAATATTGACCCTTTATGGTTATTCAAGTACATCATGGCAGATGTTTGATTCATTTTATTTGCAAAATTTGTGGTTTCAAACTTGTGCGTCTTTGTTTACTCATATCAATTTTTGTTTTTGTTTTAGGTGTCTGTACCCGTGAGCCACCCTTTTATATTATTACTGAATTCATGAGTAAGGGTAACCTTTTGGATTATTTAAGAAATGGCAGTAAAGAACACATCACAGCTGTTGTTCTGATGTACATCGCAACACAAATTGCAAGTGGCATGAGCTATTTGGAGAGTCGTAATTTCATTCATCGTGATCTGGCAGCTCGTAATTGCCTTGTAGGAGAGAACCATTTAGTTAAAGTGGCTGATTTTGGATTAGCACGATTAATGCGTGATGATACATACACTGCCCATGCTGGAGCAAAATTTCCAATCAAGTGGACAGCCCCAGAAGGTTTAGCTTACAACAAATTCTCCACAAAGGTAAGAGAAGTTATAAAATTGTTTGGGAGCATTAGGATGGTTTCCATTTGTAAGTTCCTTAAGGGAAATGTTAATTCACAACACATTGATTGTGAGAATTCAATATGACAATCATAGCTGATCATGCAATTAATTATTAATTACGTGGTCTTTTGTGGACAATATGGCCTTTTGAGATCAATTTATATTTCATATGAATTAACTTGCTTACATATTATTATTGTAAATATCACTTATTCTGATATCAATTTTTCAAATTTTTTCCCAGAAAAGGTATTTAAATATTATTTATCTTTACTCAAATAGGATATATTTCAAGATATCAAATATACACATTGTGATTCAGTAATCTGATTTCATCACATTTGCAGTTAAAAATTAATTTTATTTCCATTCAATGAAATTAAAACAAAAACAATGGAGATTTACAATTGTGGTGTATTTAATGAGCAATATGATGTTTATGACAAATTTTATAATAACAATAATATAACACAGAGTATGTGAAAAGAAAATAAATAAAAAATAATATTGCTAAAGAATACAAATCAAAATTATTCAAATCGCTGAATGTGTTTGTGATTAATTGTGAATTAAGAGAATCGTAATTCATTTAACATAAATGAATTTTACTATCCAAAATTCATTTATTTAATTGTTCAAGATAAAACTCCTTATATACGTTTTTCACATTTATACTTTTCTCTTTTTTAAGTCCCAGATAAATTTCTTTACTTTCTGTGCTACATTATTTCAGATATGTGTTTTCGTATATACGTTTTTGACACTATACAGTGGATGGTCAAATTATTATACTAGAGTGTTTTTTGAGGTAATTTTTAAATTTATTCGTGATTGTTGACGGATTTTATATGAAACTGTTTAATAGTGTATTTTATTAACTGTAGGGTTTTTAAGGAAGGAATAAAAAAATGATGTTCATAATACTTCAATAAATTATTTACAACTATAGGAACAAATTCTTCAGTATTTTGTGAATTCTCCCTTGGCATTCTTGAGAGATTTCATACGTACTGGTATGCTTGTGATGCATTTTATGGCCTTTTCTGGCAATAGAGAAGCATTTTACCAAACCCTAGTCATTTTAATGATATTTATCATTCTTGGTTGTAATAATTTTATCATTCAATTTTTCTTTTTTTATTTCCTCCCACACATTCTGAATCGGATTCGTATCCACTGAGTTCCCAGCCCAGTCTAGGGCTTTTATGTTGTTTTTCTTGAAAAAGTGTGTTCTGTTTAGAGCTTTGCGACAAGAAACCGAACTGTGCATGAACCCAAAGTCCTTCAGGAAGTATTTTTTCACCTGAGGAAAGAGAATTCATGTATTGGTTCTGACGCATGGTTGTTTGCACAAAGTAGAGCCATTCTGTGCTATGGCAGCTTAATAAACAACCAAAACAGAACAAAAAGAGGCTGATTTAATCATTCGACAATGCAGTTCTTATTATACTTGTTCTCTCTTGTTCTTGTTCTATTACGCCTCTGTCGAATGAACTGTGACTTGCCTTGCAAGATCTGGATTGACGACTAATCTTAGAAGCAAATCCGCACTATAACATTTGTAGAAGTTTTTGTTGTCTTTGGCTGTTTTAATTTTTTTAAAACACATTTTAAACCTTGTTCTAAACTACTTTGGTGCAATTCCTTAAGCAAAATTTAACCTCTTTTTCCATCATTGCGGTTTTAAGTTTGGGCTATCTCCCAGGTCGTTGATGTTTGAGATCCATTTCTACAAATCATCTTCTGAGATTTCGCTCTGATAGATGTACTCCAGCTTCTTCGAGAATCTCGTTTTCACATTTCTGTGGTTTCCGATGGTTTTCGAATGCAATGCTAAGTATTTTCCGTTCAACTTTTGGTAAAGTGTATTTTTTCTGCCATAATTTCTTGCGTTTTTGCATTCTAAATGTACATTCACCTTAAACTTTCTTTTGATATTTTGAACTGCTGACTGCAAAACTTCTTCCTAATTAGCAATATCTTTTTGCATCTATTTACAATGACAAATAAATAAAGCAATTTATCCTTTTTTTCATGCCGTGAGATATAAATATTTATCTATGACCACTGAAACAATTTTGTAGGTTTATATTCATTTAGTTTATGTTCTTGACATGAAAATGTCAAATAATACATTAAATCATGCAGTAAATGTCAAAATTACATTCTCTGTTGTATGACTGAATAGAATATTTATTTTATTACTTAGGAATACGTGGAAAATTTCCGTTGGTAGCGTTTTCTTAGTAGTTTCTTAATTACAAATACACAACACAAACAATCAAAAGAACATTACAATATTTATGTATTACTTAATACAATTTTACAAGATTAGTAGATTAAACCTATCATGCTAAAGTTGACATAAAATAACAATAATAATTTAAAAAAAATAATGTTAACATATTCTAAAAAAATTACAATTAATTTAATCTAATTTTAAAATTTTTGACATTCTGAGGGTAAAAAGTGCCCAGCACTGTTGCAGGCAATTCATTTCAAATTTGTATGGTTCTGTTTACAAATGAAAATTTACCTACATCTGTTCTATGTTTTCTTTGCTGAATTTTAGAACTATGATACTTTCTCCCAATGGGTGGGTTTTAATAATATTGCTCGAACGTCCCCCCACAGACGATCACCTCGTACTGATTTGAATATCGCACAAAGACGCGATTTCTCTCTTTGTTTTTCCGAAGGTTCCCAAGATAAAAATTCAGAATTGGAACAACCTCTCCTAACATATTTTGCGGCATATTTTTGTACTTTTCGAGACATTTATTTTGCCCTAAATGATATGGGTCCCAACATATGGAGCCATATTCCAGTATCAGCCATACTAGAGATGTGTACCCTAATTCCCTTGATTTTCTACTTCCATTCCTGAGCACTCTAATCACAAAGTGTAATGTCTTCCACGCCTTTTTCTTATATAATTTTCATGTTCCGCCCACCCCAGATCCTCATTTAGTACAATTCCCAAATATTTACCGCAAATATTTGCTGTAAATATATACAGCAAATATTTGCAGCAAACAATACACAGTGATTACCTGAATAACAATAATAAATAACATTAAAACATCTGAATTATTAAACCATATTCATGAAACATATTTTAATGAATCTAAAGTGGGAAAAATAATTATTGCTTGGATACTAGCACATAAAGATATATTTGGTAATGATGTAGCTGAACTAGAAGCTAAAAGAGATGCATCAAAAGCACACCAAAACCATCCATCTGAAACAATCATGAGTTCAAGATATTTGGAAATACATTAAGAAAAAATTAAGTATGCAATGGAATGAATCATGGCTAATTCCAGCAGAACTTGTAAAAATATTACTAATTTTTTTTGGCTTGTAACAACTACGTCAATTAATAGTCAAGAACGAGTTGCTGTAACAAGAATTTGGTCATATTCTTCTAAATTCCCTCATAAATTTTTAATTGAAAAAGTTGCACAACCTCCTTATATTTTCTGCAACACTATTCTATCAATAAAGTACATCCTTCTGGAACTTTGGCTGTCCACAAATGAAGAGAGAAACATGGGCCTAGGAAATGAAAATTTCAATGCAATTTTCACTTTGCCAAGATACAAAGAAAGTGATACAATTTTGCAAAAATATTGATATTTTAACTGAATTGTAACTTCATTTTATTAATGTATTAGTCGCTCATGACCTCTGTTGTTTATGCACCTAAAAAAAAATAAATAAAAAAACAACAACAAACAAACCTTAAAAAAAACAAAAAAAAAAACGAAGAGAACAAAAAATTCAAAATAACTTCAATCAGTAATCACAAGTACGTGAACACTACATAAAAATGGTCTCGGAAGAGTTATACGGCATGTTGACCAGATTTACCAGTGTCAAAAGTATTAATAAATGCATATATTTACAAAATAACACAGAATAGATAAAATATTAATTCAATTAAACAGCCAAAATTACAGAAGTAATGATATTTTGATCTTCAATATAATAATACTGAAAAGCAAATTTAAAAAATTGGCTTATATCTTGATATCCAACAGTTCTTCAAAGATAAGTGAAACATGCTAATTGAAAATATACAAACCATTTGTCTATCATCCACGTTTTTTTAGATATACACTCCAACCATTTATATTTCACTAGAAAACATTTTGTTTAATGGAGTACTAATGAATGTGGATTATACACACACAAAATACACACACACTGAAAATACTTAATCTAAGGTGTATTTGGTTTCAATTTCTTGCCTGTAAATTATAGTTTGCGCTGAACATTTGGCATGTCATGTTGAAGTGTCCAGGAGTAGTTAGCCAATATTGCTGCACTTGCCCCCTCATATGTTACTCCATTGCAGAGCTTTCCTGTTGAATACAATGTTCATCACTGATCGAACCTAGATTTTCGGTGACAGAAGTTAAGATGTGAGTTGAGGAGACAAATTTTGAGTCATGTTGACTCAGCTTTTTATAGGCTATGATGCACTTCTTCGCATCATTTACATATCAGATTTTTATTTTCCAAGAAAATTTGCTATAACGGATTTGAAAGCCATCCATGCACTTTTTCAGTATCGATTAGTAAGTCTTGGAAATGGCTGACTGCTATTACCTTCTTTATTTATGTACCTTTTTTCACATTCACAAAACTCAACTCTGGAAACGTAGTGCATAGGACCGTAATGCATTAGTTGTTGTCTAGGACCTTCACAAAATTTTTCACAAGTAAAAGCTTCATGTGAAGGGGTCATGATTACGTTGTCAGGGTCAATCAACAGCACAGCAAGGACTTTTTTATTTCCTAGGTGCATTTGAGTTTTGATAAAACATTTTTTCTTTATGTAGTGGTGTTTCTATCTCTACTGCCCCACTCGTAGATAAAACACCAGTACTTGATGTACCCTGACAGATGTTCCCATGAGAATGGTGATAATTTTTTAATCACTCTAGATACACTGTTTATACTCGTGACAGCATATTTTTTCAAGAAGTAACGAGATATTTTCATGTCTCATTCAGATGGGTAGAACATCCAACCAGTACTCTTGCACATTTGTTGCCATTTTGTAATAATAGTGCTTTCAAACTTGTTTTAGTTCATGAATAATCACCATGCTTCAATGTTGTGTTCCACCCCGAAACCTTGAACGTCCGCACAGCAAATACTGTCACTTATTGCAAAGGTATGCCATATCGAAAATGCTTCAAAATACCGTATTTACCCGATTGTAAGCCAATCCCCCCCTTTGTTCAGAAATTGACTCTCAGCTTAGAATCGGTGTCATCGTTTTGCTATAACGTAGTTGACACCAGATATCTATTTTTCGTTGGCCACGCAGCCGAAACTGTAGAACGCACATAAACTATCTCCCTTTGTTGTGTTCAAACGCAAGACGACCCCAAAATCAGAGACATTTCCTAATAGCATTATTGTACGCGGAAATGAAACAGGGTGGTTTACCGAAGACATAATGTTACAATGGGTTCAGTTGGTGTGACTTTGTTGAGGTTACGTAGCCGTCTGGTTTTGGACTCTTACGCGGCCCACACCACTGAGGTTGAGTTAAAAGATCAGGGAACAGACTTGGCGGATATTCCAGGGGGAATAACGCCAATTCTTCAATCCCTGGATGTGTGCATCAACGAACCATTCAAGGACAGGTTGAAGAAAATGTACTCAGACTAGCTCTCCAAAGAAGACAGAATGCTCACGCTTGCGGGGATGTGAAAAGGGCTAGTCTATCGAAAGTGTGCGCTTGGATAGGTGATGCCTGGAAGAGTATTCCTAGAGAAGATGTCGCAAGGGCTTTTAAAAAGTCTTCAATCTCAAATGCCCTTGTCGGTAGCGAAGACGACTTCCTTTTCATGAACAAATGTGACAGCGTCAAGTGAGGAATATTAGTCGTCCGATGATGGCGTCTGGGTCAGTGATCTCTAAAATGTATAGAAATCAGTGGTCTGAGTGCGATAAGCATTAAATGTTTTTCTTGCATTTAAATAAATTTCTTTTTTTTGTTATTTCGTTTATTATTTCTTGGTGTCGGCTTACAATCGGTGTTGGCTTATAATCGAGTAAGGATTATAATCGCGTAAATACGGTATTACCTTAAATATATTTTTTTTTTTTTTCACAGACAGACGAAAATATTGTAGAATACAAAAATCATGGGGACATTGAAAGCAAAAATCATTGGTGAACGGTGTTCCAGGAAAATTATTTTTTGTCGTTATCTTAAAAACGTGATGTCACAGATCAAAACGGTTTTAAGATTTGAAATCAACATAAACTATACAGGAAAACGTAAACACCATGCCAGATATCTATAACTTGATTATCAGTGTAATTTGGCCACCCACTGTAGATTCATAATGAAAGTCTCTTTAACACCATATAACATCCAAATGATAACGGCATAGGTGACCAGTAAGCTGAAATGTGTACGTGATCGTAGAGGAGTCCAAGGATTTTTTGTATGTTACTGCGCAGGGCGATTCAACTGATTTCAACACTCCTTTTTGGAATTTTGGATAAAACAACTGAATGAATGGATAAGGATAGTATCGCCGGTGCGGCTTTGCATAAATATTCACCAACATTACACATTAATATTTTGGCGCAGTTAAGGCTGTTTCACACGAGCGTTGTGATGGCGCGTGTCACCTAATGCTGATGGTGACAATCCATCGAGTCACATGTGTCGCAAATTAATCCTGTATCTTATGCGATAGGACACACGGGCGCTCTTGGCGCCGTGTGTTGTGTCCACTGCTAAAGCAAGATGCTCAAGATATACTGTAAGTTAAGATAGCAGGTGCATGAAGTTGGCACCCCCACTTTCTCGAAAAATCAAATGACTTACACCAAAGTTTTGCCCAACCTTTAAAAAGTTTTGCCCAAGTCACAAAACGCCAGAAATCGCAAACAAATTTTGGACTTATGTGACTTGTGTGACTAGCTTTGGAGAAGTGACTAGCACCCCGACTTGCAAATTTCAAAATTTTGAACATATCATTGTTTAGCAGAGTTTTGCCCATTTATTTCCTATTTGTTAAAAGGTTTGTGCAAAACAAACAGCCAGGAATCACAAATCAAAATTTTGGACATAAACGTGCTATAGCTCTCACTCAAGGCAATTTCGAAATTTTGAACATGCTATTGTTTTGCCCACAATGAGCCCCAGTCCATAGAGCCATAAATAAGTTTTGCCCAAGTCACCATGCTGGAAATCGCAAATCAAATTTATTACTAATCTTAATGGGGTGCGCCCAAATGGCTATTTCGAAATTTGTTATATGCCATTGTTTTTCTCACGACTAACCTGAGTTTACCAGCCATTAAAAATTTTGGCCAATTTTCTGTTTGCAAGAAATTTAAATGTACAATAATGAAATTTACAAGTTGTGATAATATTGTTAATAAAAATTTATTTTTCATTATTTATCATTTGTTATGAACCTAAACAAAAAACGAAATAAAATAACTACAAAATGTATTAAGATAAATCCTAATTTAAAAAGAAATAAACAAAGAACAATATATTACCCTTTTATAGATATTAGGGGGACTGGTGCAAATTATAAGATAAAAGTTGAATACTTTGGGAAACCGTAGTTAATACATACAATTTGTATTTGGCCCTTTACATAATCTGTATCACAGTATCAGATATTAAAATACAAAGGAAAGTATGATTATTAGTTTCTTTCGTTTGTGTGATGTACCCAATACTAACGCTCTAAGAAAACCATCTAATACTAACGTGGTTTATTAAGTTTAAACAGATGATGTACTTGTAACTACTTTGAAAAATTAAATTCAGTATTCGTGTATAGACCCAACTCGTCTTGGTTCTCCCACTGCTCCAGTTTCCTCCAAATCTCAATATTCTCTGTTGGATGAAATCGATTAAGTCTAAAGATGACTGATTTTGTCACTACTGGTAAAAAGCCTTCTTCCCTGTCTATTGTTGTAATACCATGCCAGCTAGGGAGAGCAAAATGCTTGGAGGGCGGCTGCTTTCGATGACCACACTTAACATGAGCTGGTAAATGTGCTTATTGTCTCAACCACAGAGTTCTGTTTTTATAAATATGTACTTGATATTAATCAAATCTCTAATTTTGAAGAACTGGTTTCATTAAAAACTATCTTCAGTAATGTGGTTACAGGTAGTTGTATGTCTTACATGTAGGAAGTTACCACAAAATGCAAATTTTCAAAATTTCAGAGGTCTTACTAAAAACTGAGCCTATGCTTTTTTCAGAGAGCATTTTGCTCTATCCTAGCAAAGAATTAAGAATTTGGAGAAATTTGAGAAAAATTAAAAAGCATCCCAGGAACTTCATGAAAAGTATCCTCAAAAAAATTATATTGCCCATTTTAATTTTCAGAAGCAGTAATATTGCCCTCATCAATCGGGAAATGTCTATTTAAGTCTGTCCTACTGTTTACACACAGACGCTGGTTCACTGACACATACTAAGATGGACGGACGGATGAAGAGACAGATCGACCTTAAATTTGGACAAAATGATGGCGTGTTAAAAATTTTGAACTTTGCTAGTAAGAGTGCAAATCACTTTTAATCTCAAAATTTTGATTTTGATTTCCGGCAATGTGTGCCTTTGGCTCACATTGGCTTTTATGGCTCTATAGACTGGGGCACACAGTAAGGACACAAACACACAATGGAGTGTTCAAAATTTTGAAATTCGCAAATGGGGATGCTAGTCACTTTAAAGTCCAAAATGTGTTTTGCGATTTCTGGCGATATGTGACTTGGCCTTTTTGGTGGTGTGGCAAACGTGGGCATAACTTTGGTGTATGCCTACTTTTCGAGGAAGTAGTGGTGCTAACTTCATGCATCTCAAGATAGCATGTTTTCTAGCTTTCAACACTCGAAGCCTGCTATGCTATGCGTGTTTCCAACAACACAAAGAGTGTTTGTTTGCCATTTCACGTGTTAATCTACGTGTGTCAAGTGATTGCATGCACAATCAATGCAGCTGGTATCAGCATTAGGTGACATGCATCAACTCAAAGCTTGTGTGACAGCCTTAAAGGAATTATTGAAACTCAAGGTAATCAAAGATTCATAATGACATTAAAGATCTCGTTGCAGAAAGTGTGTTTGTTAGTGCTATTCCAACAGGCATGCCTATGGCTGGCCCACGTTTCTTTTAAGTATCAAGTAATATAATTCAACTTTCTTCACAATCAGACTTTTGTTCAGTTTCCCGTATTCATTGAGCAAATGCTGAGATGGACCCTTGTTTTGCTTCTGGACATAAATGTAGCCTCACTATGCACACGCTTTGTTGAGCTCGCCTTTTGTTAGAAATGTTAGGAGCGCCAGGGGTGAGTTATTATTTTGTTAGTAATACAGAAATACAAACAATGACAAGAACAAAAAAACAACTGCAGTTTGTTTAATGATCCCAAGTTTTCTATAACTTGGGAGTAGTAATGTCTAATTTTCAATAGTTGCTAACTGCTTTTTTGGAAGCTTTTCTTTTCCATTCAACTATTTATAGTTAAAATGATGGAAAGAAATTCTGGAGCTCATGAAAATGTGCGCTGATGGTACTTCTCCCCATACATCACATACAGTTTTAATGTACTTCAACTAAAAAGATCTAATCAAACCAATCAAAAGTAGCGTTAGTAGGAGTTCCTGCAAGGTGTAATAGTGGAGTGACCAAGTCCCCAAAAAAGAAGAGTATTTAGCTCATAATATTCAATTTCACTCATGTGTTTTTCTCACACATTATTCCCCTTCAGTCCTCTGAAAAATGTATCAGTGAAGTTTTACAGTATTTATATGCTCTCTCTCTCTCCTTTTCTTCTCTCTCTCCTTATTTCCTTCTTTTCTTCCTTTTCTTCTCTCTCTCATCTTTCTTCTCTCTCTCTCCTTTTTCTTTCTCCTCTCCTTTTTTCTTCTCTCTCTGTTCTTCTTCTTGTCTTTTCTTCTCTCTCTTCCTTTTCTTTCTCTCTCTCCCTTTTCTTCTGCTCTCTCTCCTTTTCTTCCTCTCTCTTCCTCTTTTTCTTCTCTCTCTCTCCTTTTCTTCTCTTCTCTCTCCTTTTCTTTCTTTTCTCTTTTTCTTCTTCTTTCTCTCTCTTTTCTCTCTCTCTCTCTCTTTTCTCTTCTCTCTCTCCTTTTCTTCTCTCTCTCTCTCTTTTCTTCTCCTTCTCTCTCCTTTCTTCTCCTCTCTCTCTCTCTCTCCTTTTTCTTTCTCTCTCCTTTTCTTCTCTCTCTCTCTCCTTTTTTCTTTCTCTCTCTCTCTCTCTCCTTTTCTTCTCTCTCTCTCTCTTCCTCTTTCTTCTTCTTCTCTCTCTCTCCTTTTTTCTTCTCTCTCTTCTCTCCTCTCTTTTCTCTCTCTCTCTCTCTCCTCTCTCTCTTCTCTCTCTCTCTTCTCTCTCTCTCTCTCTTTCTTCTCTCTCTCTCTCTCTCTCTCTCCTTTTTTCTCTCTCTCTCTCTCTCTTCTTCTCTCTTCTCTTCTCTCTCTCTTCTCTCTCTCTCTCTCTTGTTTTCTTCTCTCTCTCTCTCTCTCTCTCTTTCCTTCCTCTCTCTCTCTCTCTCTCTCTCCTTTTCTTCTCTCTCTCTTCTCTCTCTCTCTCCTTTTCTTCTCTCTCTCTCTCTCTCTCTCTCCTTTTCTTCTCTCTCTCTCTCTCTCTCTTTCCTCCTTTTCTTTCTCTCTCTCTCTTCTCTCTCCTTTTTCTCTCTCTCTCTCTCGTCCTCCTTTTCTTCTCTCTCTCTCTCTCTCTCTCCTTTTTCTTTCTCTCTCCTCTCTACTCTCTTCACTTTTGCTCTTTCTCTTCTCTCTCTCCTCTCCCTTTTTCTTCTCTCTCCTCTCTTCTTCTCCTTTTCTTCTCTCTCTCTCTCTCTCTCCTTTTTCTTCTCTCTCTTCTCTCGCTCCCTTTTCTCTTCTCTCTCTCTCTCTTCCTTTTCTTCTCTCTTCTCTTTTATTTATTTATTATTATTATTTTGTCTTTGCTCTATCCAAACAATTCCAAGTTTATTCTCCATTTATCCATTTTTTATTAAAATATAGCTGAAAACAACCTATGAGTTGTGATTTAACATTGTGAATAATTGTGTATCTTCTGCACGTCTGTATTACTGTAAACCATGGATCTCTGTATAAAATATTGGTTTGCACTCCATTCCTGGTGCTACTAGTAGAAATGCTTTGTTTATTTCTTTCCAGTCGGATGTGTGGGCGTTTGGTATTTTGCTATGGGAAATAGCTACATATGGCATGTCCCCTTATCCAGGGGTTGATTTGACTGATGTGTATCACATGTTGGAGAAAGGCTACAGGTTAGTGGGTTTTTCAGCACTATTATAATATCTCCACTTTAATTTTGCTGAGTCATAGCTTGGCTTTAATGACATATTATGTGATTTATTTTAATGTTATTGCACTGAAAATGTAGTGTGTATTTGGTGGTAACAAAATCATCGGCAGAAAAAGTCTTAGTTTCCACCATAGCATGTTGGAATTTGAGTGATTGATCATGGTTACTTGGTATAAGGAATGATTGTAACTTGCACAGATTATGAGACCCTTTTCCACTATTTATATAATATGTTATAATTGCTATGCAACATAGTATAAAAATCAAACATTTGTCATTAATTAAAACTGGTCCTGTTTCTTCTTACCAGCCCTTATCATCATGGTGGACTTAAATTTACAAGAACTTCTGAATTGTTTTTAGTTCCTATGACATTCTGCACAGGTGTACAAATTTTGGATGACCTAATCCTTTAGAACAGAAGTGTTTTAATTCACTCAAATTGTGTTGGTTTTTTGTTCCCAACTGGGCCAGCAAGTCAAAAGATAGTGATGATTAGTGCCCAGAAATTTGGCAAAATGCCTTTTTATTATTATTGTTACGATTTTATTTTTAACAATAAGAATCACTAATTGTACTTTTGGAGTTGTTTTAGCAGACTTTCATTTTCTTTAGTTTTAGCTTCTGATGTCTATTTTTGCATTTTGCCTTACTTGTGCCTTATTTGTGCCTTTCCTGTCTTTTTCATCATTATTTTCCCTTTTCCTCCTCCTGGCACCAATGTCTTTCACGCTGGAAACATACCTGTGAGCCTGGTCAACGTGAAGGTACAGTCATGTATGTTGTTTCTGTGGACAAGGAGGCTCCAATGTCAAGTTGTGATAAAAATGAGAATGGGAAAGAAAAATGATACCAGTGAAGATTTGATATTTTTCGTTGATGCTGACAGACTTGTTCTCACACAAAAATCTCATCCTATGTTTGTGTATGGCCTCTGATTCCTTTTGAGGACAGAGCTGTCTGTTCACGATATACCCTTCTCAATTCTTTCTTGTTCTCTCTTCCCTTTAGTGATTATACAAGTGCATAGAATGAAATATATAATTGTGTATTCACTGAAATCTTTTCAAGATTTAAAAACGACTCCACAATTGTGTTTTGTAGACAGTGTTGCAAGTAAAAAAAAATTCTTAGTTGTCATACTTGATGGTCACATGCAATCAATGTTACAAAGATAAGTTGTTTCCTTCTACGCGAGTGCTAATGTAAATTGTAGAGTTTGCATAAATTCATTCATGAATCATTTTAATAATTAATTTCTTTATGATAATTACGTTTAAATGGCCATTTTTGAATGTTTCCTGTAGTTTTACCTTCTATTTTATCCAGAATAAATAACTTTTTTTTTGTCTGCCTATTTTAGGTAAAATAAACTAAACTTCTGGGCTCTGGAACTGATGTATAAAAATATAATAATTTGTTCTCAAGATAATGTTAAAAAGAATTTTCAATACGTATGACAGTACCAGTTTTTTGGCTCTTCAGTGTATAAACTGAATCGATATTATATAAGTGGTACTACTATGTAGGCTACTTTGTTTACTACTACGTAAATTGAGAAACATGCTATAGGATTTTTCGACAAAAAATTGTTCTCGGAGTCCTTGATTCCGAAAAAGATTTTTTTTGGTCCGGTACGTTATAAATTGGTTTTTCGAAAATGTGTACACGGAATCAAAGTTTTGTGGGTGCGTTGTATAGGAAAAGTTTTCTGCAAAACGACTGTCCGACCATCTACGGTCAACACTAATGCCGTTCACAAGTTTTCTCCACTATGAGTCTTCCCCTGTACCGTTCACAAGTTTTTTCCAATATGGGTCTTCCTCAAGCTCACCTCAGGCAATGTGAATTTGAGGCGGATATTTTAATGTTTTAATCCTCAACATTTCGAAATTGTATGTTTCCCCTCCCCATGGATTGGAAAATAGTCGAAAATCGGCTAATTTTCGTAAAATATCTCTTATTACTGGGCCCTAGTAACGGAAAAGTGGATAAATCTTGTTCCTGTTTATAATAAATTCTTAACAGGTTGCGTAGTTTTGTGAGTCCATGATATCAAAACGCTATTGACAGCAAAACGTCCGTCTCTCTGCCCGTTTCACAATAAAGCCGTTTAACCGTTTAACTTTGGTTGGTCAGAGTCCAACTTATTTTTTAACTTGTAGAACACTGTGTGGAGATTTGAAGTACACGTAAAGCACGTAGTGTACGTGCACGTACGTAGTAGCACAGTAGCCAGTCATAAGTGAGTACAGATGTGAACTAAAAACGTTTTTTCGTAAGATCGTTCTTTTAAGCATTTACGTGGAGTAATTCTCCAATAAGTTAGTGGGTGATTGTTAGTGGTTGTCAGTCATGGTCTTCAACTAGGGGCTCGGCGCAGTTGGATCCCAGGAGTTCTCAGCAGGTCACCCATCCAGGAACCTGAGATGTCTCGAGTGGGTTACCCTCCCCCTTATCGGTGCAATTAAACTATTCGGTTACCGACGCCAGCTTGTGAAATTGGCCACCAACGCCTTGTCAAAGCAGGCGATGCAGCTGACGTTCGTCTTTCGTCTTGGCGTGATAAAAGAACGAATTTGGTGGGCGCAATTTGCAAAGCACCGCGCAGTAGATGCAGTGAGTGCATATGCATAGTTCATGCGTAAGCATGCCCCCCAAAAGGCCTAGAGTTTTCATTTGTTACCTTTATTTGACGTAATATATATTTTTTTATGGAACCTGGAATGGAATTTATGTAATTATTTAAACAATATTGTATAATAAAAGATATTCTCCACAAAAATATACAATATAACAAATGTTTATTTAACAAAAATCTATGATGACCCCCTCAAAAATAATAGGCTGGATCTGCCCGACGGGGTGGGTGTCCGAGAACTGCTGCTTTGACAAGGCGTAGAGACGACGAATGCGTGTCGTTGCACATCGCGCCCTCGCTCTGCATTAGACGGATAGCGGGTTAGACTCGGACTAGGGTTACTATAAATTCGCCAGGTAGGCACCTTTCAGCCGGTTATTCTATTGTCCCAGTAGGGGGAGAATTGGATTTTGGCAAGAAATCGAATTTACAAGGACGGCATTTTTTATAACGGTGATGAAAATAAAATTCTATTTTTATAATAAACAAGATTTTATTTTTATAATAAATATAAGATATTCAGTTATGCGCAAAAAGTTATTTTGCCTGCTCAGAAAGTTTCTCCAATTGCCAGACTCGAATAAAATTTGCCAGTAAGTATTTTTTTATATTTTTCTTCGTTTTGTGAAAGAAAAATGCTTGCTGGAAAAGAAAACACAATTACAAAAATATTACTAACGAAAAGAGTTTATCAATTACAAATGAAGTAACAAGTGCTAAAACAGCACGTACTTTCTTCCCCGTGTTTTCATGCAAATTACGCGAAAATTTACTCAAATTTTCGAAAAATTATGCACGACCTTGTTCTGCCTTTAACATGCAGATTTTATTAAGAACAAAATCTCTAATATTTTAGTTGTTTCGAAAAAATTTGAACTTTGCAATTTTCGAAAAATTAGGGGTTTTGCCGAATATAAGACCCGTACAATTCTCTTAAACCTCGTTTACACAATTCAACTACAAAATTTAATTAAAAAAACATAGATTTATTTCTTTTTTGGACATTTGAAAAATGTTCCAAGATCTCCTTATAAAGTACCTCCCCCCCAAAAAAATTAAAATATCGGTTTCAAATTCAAGAAACCTCAACATCAGCCAAATCGATAAGGGAATACCAATTTTGAAAGAAAAAAAAATCGGCTGAACGGTTTAGCCGCTGGCTGAGCAAATTTAGTTCGTTCACGGACGGACAGACGTTTTGCCATTACTCGATTTTACTTTCTCGTATACGTATGTATATGCAGAGTTAATATACATAGTATATAAAAAGGATGTAATGTCAAATGTTATCTGCTGCTACCACAGTAGCACATTTCTCTTGCCAGGTGTGTCCTGTGGACTTTCCTGAGGAGATATCGCCTCTGCAATGTGGTAAAACAGTTATACTCACCTCATACAAGAAATAGACCAAGAAATACACTCAATTAGCTACGTTTAGCCATCAATTCAGCTTTACTCAATCTCGCATGAAGATGTCTGTCGCCAGTCCATCCCGGACTCGCAGCTGTTCTAACCTCCGATCCCTGTGACTCGATCTTAGCGATCATTCAGTTTGTCGCGCAGTGCTCAGGAGGACGGCCTCGGAGGAAACTTCAACCGGGGTGGACACTTCCCCCTTCGGGCGGATCGAAAAGTAAAAGAAAAATACTTCCTAAAGATACATCATGGCTCTCATTTCTTGGAACTTAAGTGGGTTCGCCCCCGACGGAACGAACTCATACTTCTATTATCCCGTTGTATGCCTTCGTTATTCCGCTTACAGAGGACACATCCAGTTCCACATCGCCCCCCCCCTCCTATCCTTGCACGGTTTTACTCAATATAGGGTTGATGTTGACTGCCTCCGCGCCCACGGAGTTACTACTTTTATCCCTGATATGGTGCTATCTACATACGTTCCAGTTCAGACTGTGCTACAACCTGTGTGTGTGTGTGTGTAGGTGTGCCTCGCATCCCTCTCTCTCCTGTAACATCTACATCCCTGTTGGACTAGATAAACCAACTGCCTGCACAGTTCTTGGCAGTCGAGGATGTAAATGCCCACAGCCCTTTTGGGGGTCGTCTGGCACCTGTCCTAGAGGAATCGTGTTGGACGTGTTGGAATCATTATTAGTCAACTCGAACTTGGCAATCTTGAATTCAGGTGAACCAAAACAGTTCTCTATCGGCACAAACTCGAGCTTGTTTATCGATCTCACTCGGTAGCCCGCCAATTGTAATCGTTCTGCAATGAAACGTTCTAGACGGCCTGCATGGGAGCGACCATTATCCATTAAAAATATTAGATGTTCTATTAGCGTCTTATGGTGCTAAAGAATGTGGACTATGTAACCATCCTTGTCGCCGAATAATTATCTACCTTGAATATGAGACGTCATATTCTTCGAACCTCAGCCTCCAGGTATTCGATTTCGAAATCTTATGCGGGACCTTATGCTAGTCGCAAAATGAGAGACAGGTCAGTAACGTGACACAAGGTGACTCAGAATGAGATTCTGCGATCCACCATGCTTATCGGACCAGCGCAAGTTAGAGCGCAGGGTGACGTCTCAGTTTCTACAAGTGGTGACTCCGCGGAGCACATTGCCTTGTACGCCGTTTCCTGCGAAGGTTCGCCTGACTCTGCTGAAGATTGAGGAACGACTAACTGAATCTGTGAATATTAGTAAAGTTCCTTATGATTCAAACCATGTGTTTAATAAAGATAATGAGGTGTTTTATGAAACTTGGTAACTATAATTCATCAGTCTCAAGGAGCTTGATGTAAGACTTGTTTACTAAAAAAGGTAGTTCACTAATATTTAAATAAATTACCATGCTTCTCTTGTTTAAAAAAATACACTGAGAGCGCAGAAATATGTAGTAACCTTCAGATATGCGAAAACATGCAAAAATCTGGAAAACAAAAAATTTGGCCGGAAAGGTCAATATGGACTGATTTCGTAAGGAAAAGTGATAATATATAACGTAAGTAAAGTAATAATATATAATTAAAATATAAGAAACCATTAGCAAAACAACTGGTGCTAAATGACGTACTTTCTCATTAGCCATTAGTAATGGTTTTGTAAATCTCATTTGATACCGTAGAACATTTGGTGCGAAAAAACTCGAAATGTTAGATAGTAAAATATTTAAAAGTTAAATAATTCAAATCTGATATCGTTGGAAAAAAATACGTCGAAAAAATATAATAGTAATTATTAAACACAATGGAATGTGAATATTCTACAAATACATTAAAGTATTCGTTTTTATTTTCGCGAACTAAAAGCAGTCGTCTTCTATCGCGTTATCTGTGTGGCGCCATTGTTCCACCTCTTTGCGCGTAGCGTACACTCGTACTCCGGTATATGGAGCTGTTTTGTTGACAACAGAATTGTCATTTAAATTATTTCTATAACATTTTACTATTATTTTCTTCATTCTAATTCTAATAAACTTACATGAACGAGACAATTTTGTTTAAAAAAAATAATTTTGAAGAATTCAGGAAAAATGTTACATCACTTTGGAATTTTTACAATTGGATCAAATATTGATAGTTTCATAACTCGAATAACAAATGGTCTTTGCTTATCCATTTCTTGCATTTTTCACGGCATCTACGTGTAGATTTATTGCGACTTCTGTCACAGTCATCACCGCAGCAATGGTCGCTTGACAGCTTTCTCACTTCGTCACACTGGTCTTCATTTCTTCCTCAACAGTTTTGCTCTACGTCTTATGTCTTTTGGTACATTAGGTATATTATTCCTTCTAACAATTTGTACTCTGATTAATCCCAAAGAAATTTCTTCAATGAAATCAAGTTTAGTGGTGTTGGTCGGCCAGTTACTTTTGTATACAACAAAGGCGTTTATTGCCGATATGTTTATAAAATTATACAACAGTACCATAGGTCAGCGTCTTGTATTTTTTGCTACATTGTACTTTTGAATAAGCTGATGAACCAAATTCACACCAATCTTGGTTCTATTGAAAAATGTTACAATTTCTGGCTTATTTTCTCTGTAGTCGACATCTATTGCATCATCATGGTGCATAGTAGAAATAAGAATTACTGACTTATTCTCTCTAGGACAGTTCGAAAATAATGTACAGTCCTTTTGAAACCCAAAATGCCCGGTGGCAAAAACTCCGGTGAGATTTCTCTTTTGTTTTTGCCCAACGTGCCAACAAACGAGAGCTGTGGTATTTGTTGGCACTTGTGGTGTTGGTTCCTTCTACCGGCCTCACCAGCCGCAACACTACAGCTTCTGGCGAATTACTGACACAACTACTGGCCCGCTCGGTTCTTTTCCAACTCTTACCTCGAGGTTGTAAGTATAAGCAGTCTTTACATCAACTAAAGCAAATACCTTGATGACGTATTTGACTAGTTTGCTAGGTATGTATTGACGGAAAGAACAGTTTCACCGGAAAGCCACTAGCTGTTCGTCCACAGTAAGGTACTCGCATGCGATGAAATGTCTTCGATAATTTGCAACCATTCCGTCAAATAACTCTCCAATGATTGAATTGAATTTGCCTTATTTTTCGTTATTATAGACTCGGGCCATCAGGCCCGCTCTTCCGTCTGACCACGCAATTTCGCTACGCTCCTTTCCAACTAGGGAAAGAAAAGGGAAAAAGGGAAGATATTTCTTGGCGAGAAACAGGCGATTTTGAATTTAGCTCAGAGGCGTCATTTAGGCTTGAGGATCTTTTACATGCAAGTAAATCTACGAACATGGGACAGCCGGCTTTACTTCCCCTCCGAAGGAAGGCGTACGAAGGATTTTTTCGCCTTCGCCTTCCCCTTCTCCTCAGTTGGGGCTCCTCATTAGCACTTCTCCGTCCGGAAGTTGGCCTTAATAAGATGAGTCAATGTGTCTTTCATAGTTTGTTGTATATGTGCCATCAGGTAGTTTTATAGCTCCAATCCACGCACTTGGGTTAGAGGCTAATACCTTGCCAGTTTAGCCGTTCTCTTCCCGTTTCGATTTTTTCACAATAGTTCTTCCAACGTGCCTTTTTGGCAGAGCGGACTTCCATTCTATAGTCATACCTTTCCTTCCCCACTTGGAGAAGAGTTCCTCTTTTCGTTCACCTCGGCGGATCTTGCTTTTGGTAGGCTAATCTCACCCTTGTGCTTCATTGTTTCGAGCCTTCCGTTCCACCATGGAACTTCGACTTTCGATCTACCATTCTTGCTTTGCTGTTCCTCACAGATAGGCGCAGTGACAATCCCCGACAGGAGCACCGTGGCGTGTCTAACCGCGAAACCGTTCCGATTCTCTTGGGAGAAACCTCAGATCAACGTTCCAGCTCCTGCAGATATCCAACCGAGTCAGTGCTCCGCGAATGTGGATGTCCCGCAACCCATTTTCCTTAAGAACAGCGTAGCAAAACACAATGGTGGCATGATCGGAAAGGGAAGGCTCGTCTGAGACATTCCATCCATGTATCATTAATGTATGTTGAGACTGACCAGAGGTAGGTCCAGCACTTCGCCTCTACATATATTTCTGAATGTGGGTTCACTGTCCACGTTTGCCACGTCCATGTCAGAGCCCGCCAGATATATAATCAAGTTCTCGCCTCGGACATTGGTGTCCGTGCTACCCCACACAGCGTTGTCAGCATTCGCGTCACAGCCTATGATGAGGGGTAGTCCTAGTTTTCAGTGTTCAACTGGACGTTGAACTCCTACTGGTGGAACCTCCGAGTCTTCGTTTGGAAAGTAGGTCGACGCAAAGACGATAGTGATCTCTCCTTGGTCCGAGTTTACCTTGCAGGATACAGCTGCCAGATTCCTGTATCGAACTGTAAGAGGGTACCCACTGACGCTTTCAGGCTATGCACGCTCTCGGTCTCTCCCCAGAAGCATCCGCAATCATACAACAGCCTGTCCGACCCATTTACAGACCACGCACAGTCCAAGGTTCTTGTGATCAAGGAGATCCATGTGTGCCCCTAGCCATAACGCTTGGCAGAACGGCTGCCGCGTCTTTGCTACGGTGCAAGTAATCTGTGATATTGGAATCATGATGTTCGTCATAATGGCGGCACATTAGCTTTCCTCCGTCGCATCAGGATAATGATCCTGTGCCGTATGTCCGTGGGGGGTTGACGCATTCACTCGCACGGTGACCCTGCCATGTCGAGGTAGGGCTTGTTAGCCCTGAGAGACGACAGGTGAGACTCTGGTATCCCCAATACCAGAGTCCTCCCTTCCACCCCTTCCCACGTGAGTCCCACTTGCGGGTACTCTTCGCTAGCCACAATGATAGAGGGTTTGTTCTCTGAGCAGCCGTCAGTCCGTCCTCAACCTCCTTGTGTCTCTTTTGAGGTCTGGAGTCTGTCGGCGAAGTCTCGCTCGAGTTTAGTTGCCGTTGTCCTTTCAGGGTTGACTGACCAGAAGTGACTGGTTCGGGCCCCTTCGCGGGGTCCGACCCAGTACTCCTAGCCTTGGCTAAAGCACGTCTCTGTGCCTGCCCCATACGTTTAGATTTCGATTTTAGTTTGTCTCCGTGGAGTCCGTGACCGCATTGTCCGTTTCTTTTGTTTTTGTCGTTTCAGTGAGCTGTCCTGGTACTAACTTTGCACCCGACCCACTGACCCCACCGGTCATTGGTTCGGTCAATGCGATCGACCCTTAAGCCCTGGTGAGGCCCGGTACGAGATTCGAGCTCGTCCCACACACAGCCGTTTCCGTGTCTTTTTTGTTGGTTTTGTTGTCAGTTCATCCAGTTTTGGTCCCACAAGTAGCTAGGGGGAAAAAGGTCAGCCTGTGCAGAGCCCCGTGTGCCAGGTAAGGCTATATACTTTGTAAGGTCGCCAGGTATTACAAAGGAACCGTTAGCGGCACGGCTCCTTCCGTACCACGCATCCCTCGGCACAGCATCTCACACCTTGGATTAGGGCGCAAGTGCTCGTCCCAGAACGAGACCATGTGGGCTACCAGGTGCGACTGCTCGCGCCACAGTCACCCGTGGACCGCTTGTTGGTCGTATCGAGAGGTCGGTGTTGCCCATTCGCGCCTCTTTCATACGAAGAGCTCGTCTATAGTGATGCCCCATTCTTAAGCAGAGCTCGTTTATAGAGATGCCAGTCATACTCCCAATCATACTGCTCCACCTATTCTTTCAACTCAGCCCCCGTACCCGACACAAGGTCTTCGGCAAGGTCCTGTGGTCCCTAACGGGGGATGTAATAACATAAATATATAATAAATAATCATAAAAAGAAATATGAAATAATATACAAACTTTTACTTGCGCAGTATTCAACTGCGTAAATTGGGAGCGGGCGACTGAAGGCTAGCAATCTTCATTTCATATAGGTTTTTAGTTTTATTTAAAATATAGGTTTTAATTACTTCTAAAATATTAATTTGTAGACGTATAACGAAAGGTCCAATGTAAGAGACTCAGAAAGAAATATAAAATACGAAGGTTGCCTGGCATGGATTTGGCAACCATGGTATTGCTATCTGGCAACTGACAGCTCTATCGTAAAGTTGGATGTTTGGAGGTTATACGTACTCAGAACGTTTTGACATACAAGCGCTATTTGTGTTGTTTACAGTAACTTAAAAGATTAATCTTGGCCCAAAAATGGAATTAAATCGTGAACATTTACGTGCGATTATTTTTTACAACTTTCGACGTGGATTAACTCAGCAACAGTGCATGGATGAAATTAATTTTTGGCGATGAAGCTCCATCAAGGACCTGTGTGTATCGATGGTATGGTGAATTCAATCGTAGTCGTAGTTCACTCCGAGACGAATTTCGCAAAGGTCGTCCAACATCTGTTGTTGTTGCGAAAACCATTGATGGTGTGCGTGAACTGATACTGCAAGATCATGTGACATATCGTGAGATTGAGACAACCTTAGGCATTAGTGGGACCACCATACATTCAATATTGCATGAACATTTGACTGTCAAAAAAATTTGTTCGCGTTGAATCCCACACAATTGTCAATCCGTCAAAAAAGGCTCGTGTCGATTGGTCGAAAGAAATTCCCATAAATACGATCGTGGTGCTTCGAAACACATCTATGACATCGAGACAGGTGATGAATCCTGGATTTACGCGTGTGAGCCCGAAAGTAAGCAGCAGTCGTATGGGTATGGGTGTTTGGGTGTTTCACGATGAGCAAAATCCAACAAAAGTTGTTCGCGCACGTAGCACTTCCAAACAGATGGTAACCTGTTTTTTTCTGAAAAACTGGAGATGTCGCAACCGTAGCACTAGAACGCAGAACAGTCAATTCTGAGTGGTACCCAACGATTTGTTTGCCAGCTGTCTTCCAAGAAATCAGGAAAACCAACCGCCGAAGACGGATACACTTCTCCGCGACAATGCGAGCTCTCACACATCGGCTCAAACTACTGCATTTTCCAGCACCCAAAACATCGATTTGATGAGTAATCGGCCTTATAGTCCTGACTTGGCACCGAATTACTTATTTTTATTCCCGTACGTAAAAAACAAACTGAGAGGTCAACGTTTTTCGACACCAGAAGAAGCCGTTGCTGCATTCAGAATGCATGTTTGGGAGATACCTCAATCAAAGTGGCAAAAGTGCTTCGACAATTGGTTGATATCTCATGTCTTTATTGTTATAAGATTTTATTTTTAGTTATCGTAATTTTTGTACCGATACTCTTTTGTCATTATGCATTTTTTTTGTAGTGTTCATCCCATATATTTAAGTAAATTTAAATATTGTAGTTATTAATAGCTTGTACAAAGTATGATAAAAAGTTTATTTATATTGTATTTTATAATGAATAAAACATTATACAACATTCATATTACATAAAAAGCTTCTTTTTTTAAGTATATATATACATTTCTAGTCTTTATAAATTTGCTAACCTGCATGTTTTGTCATTTCATATGTAAATTAATGGGGTCAGGGCAACATTGTGCTAATCTGCATTTTTGAAATTTTGTTCAACCTGAGGTAAAACTAATATTTTTAAATCCAAATTGTCTTAGTTTCTATGTTAGTTTCTTGTTGCTTTGCTCACAGCTGCTGTAATTCTTTGTACAGTTTCATACTGTATTTTCATTACCATGTTTGTTTAATGTAAACTTTTTAATAAATGGAATTATGAGTTGTCATTACCAACAATATTGTTTATTACAATGATATCATTGTAAATATGAACAAAAACTCACCACAATACCAAAACAACATTTTAATATCTTCATTTAAAGTTTATGAGAAGATGGTTACCACCATTCTGGCCTTACTCCTTCAATTAATGGAAACTGATCAGCATTATGAAATTTACCAAGGTATTGGGGCTACTTTACAAGTTGTGGAAGGTTACATTTTACTTGATTTTGTGTTACGTAATCAAGGGGTCAACCCAATGACATTAGATGAAATATTTTATGATTTATGGTAGACACACCTGCCTTCAGAAGTATTGTAGAGTAATGCAACAGATGAATTACAAAACTCTTGACTAAAGTGCATGAAATTTTCACAAACTTTCACTTTAGTAGGTTTTATGGGGATTCCTTTTAGTTTTGTGGTGTTTGATGTTGAATTTCTTTGTAGGATGGAATGCCCACCTGGTTGTCCTCCTAAAATTTATGATCTAATGCGACAATGCTGGCAATGGAGCCCTGGAGAAAGACCTAGTTTTCAGGAAATACATCATGCCTTGGAAAATATGTTTCAGGAATCTAGCATTACTGAAGGTGAGTGCTATATATTTTTTCATGTTTGTTTCTGTTTGAAAGTGTGCTTATATTTTATGGTTTGTAATTGTAGACTCTAATCTTGTGTGTTTGATATCTGTAGTACATATTTAATAATGTTATCATCTGATGAGACTCAGAATATGAAGTGATAGATGATACAAATTTTTGACATTGTAAACATCTCTTAGATCACACACTTTCAACAAATTATTTTATTAATTTTATTTACTGCAGATTTTTTTACATTTTTTGGTCATTGAGATTAAATAGGGACAGATCACTCTTCTGGATTTGTTTTGCCCGTAAAGAAGGATGTTTTGTATTAAAATACCTTTGCTTTTGGCTTGATTTTTCATAGGCATTATAAACCGTGACAATGATTTAAAACATGTTGTTAGTAATCATACTAAGTACATAATAGCAATAAGCACTAGTGGCCTACATCAGCCAAAATGCTGTTCAACAAAACCACCCAAAATGGTTTTCCAAAAAGTATCACACCCATTGCTGAAGAATAACAAATAAAATAGTATTGCATAACATTGCAATAAAACAGTCAAAATTACAAAAGTACAAAATTATAAGTACAGCACATCAGTTCTTTAAATACCAAATTTGCTGTCCTATAACACAACGTGTGTTTTGTAAATATTAACTTAATGCCTTTCTATCTTATGACTCAAGTTGCATTGAAAGCAGTGATGCATGATAATTTGGTTGCAACATGCAGGATGAATATAGGCTGAATAACAAAATCAAATATTTGTGTATTTCAGTCAAAATCAACACTGAATAATTGTTTTGTGTTTTTCCCCAAGATCCTCACAATCTGACTGAACTAGATACACCTCTCACATGGCTGAAGGGTGCATACTTTCCTTTAATTTCTGGGCACATTGAAAATTATTTATATAAATGTGGTAATTTTCTCATGCTCCTGTGTATCAAACAAAACAATACACCTCTCTCACATGATCAGAATCCATAGTTATCAAATTTCAAACAATGATAGTTTTCCAACCAAAAAACTGAATTGGATTAAGTGACTAATTGTGATCACTCTTTGTGTACTGAATTAGGAAATGGCTTTGGTTTTCAGCATCATATATAGGTTTTTGCATATCAATTTATCATAGTTTACCAGTAAACCAGCAAATTGACAGAAAACCAAAAAATTGACAGCAATGATATGTCAGATTTAATCTTTCTGTAGTAGTTTCAACATCTATATTAGCTCAATAATTATTTCAGTTGCCTTCATAGTGCATATAGTACCTTTGCATTGAAAAATTACTACTAGGGATTGTGTTAATTCACTGAAAGATTTATACATAATTTGTGGTGAATAAGGTTCAAAATAAGCAACTAAGAAATACAAGTGAGTTTTAGTCCAAAGTAAGGGTATTTATTTCACTGTGGACTAAAATTGGATGATGAAGATAAAAATGAGACTCGTCAAAAACTGTGCACATGAAATCACAGGGCTGACTGCTATTTTTGTTTAATTGGTATGTAGAAATAACAAAACAAGAGAAATTGCTTATCCTGACCTCGAGTAAGCTTTGGCATATTACGCTCAGCAGTGACATTCTAGTTTCAAAACTGTCTACTTTACATAGTTATTAGATATAGAGGGTTTATTTACAAATTTGCTGAAGAGTCTGATTATTTTTTAAGATAAAAGAGGTTTCCTCAAGCCAAGTTTCAAAAGATGCAATACGATTGATATCTAAGCTAAAAGAAAAACAAGTCATAGATACATCATTCCATTAGTATAGATATCGTGAGAAAATATTCATTCCACATTTCTCCAAAGAAGACCCTCTTATTTACTGCAATGATTTTTGCGATCTCTTGAAATTTGAAATAGACTACAAAGATTAATACAAATAATAAATATAATTTTTGGCCAACAACCGGAGATCAGAAAACATCCCTTCTTACTTTGTGTGTGGGACAGTTGTGCAAGAGTTATTCACTAGTAAAGAGAAAACAGACCTCTTTGAGATACTCGCAGACCAGGTGAATGAAATGTAATAATAAACTTTGTACCCCCTGACAATATTCTCTTATTTAATCTTTATGTTAACTGTAGCTGATGAACCAATTCATGACCTCCTTCTCAAAAAATAGAGAATGTTTCAGATATGTACTCAAAGTGCCCAAAACTTTCTGAAAACAAATTGAAAGATGGAATTTTTGTGGGACCGGATATTCATAAACTTCAGACAGATAAAGTTTTCACTCTACTGAGAAGCAGAAAAAGAAGTTTTGGAATCATCTAACAGGTTATTAAAAGAGTCTTAAGTAATAATAAAGATCCCAACTGGAAAAGCATCATGAAAGACACAGCATTCAAAGCTCAAAGTTGTAAAATGAGCTTGAAAGTCTGTTTCGAACATTCCTATCTGAATTACTTACAACAACACATGGAAGACTTCAGTGAAGAGCAGAGGGAGAGATTCAAAGAGGATTTAATAGAGAAACCTTAACAAGTGACACTTGATATCTGCTGGGATTACTGAATGAAATAAATGAATAAAAAAAGTGCATGAAGCCACTCCCCTCCTCATAACATAAGATTGCTCTCCATAACAACAGTTAATATCCCAGCTACTCTACTGTTGTGAAATAACAGCATGTGATGGTGAACTGTGATAGATAAAAAACATTTCAATTTTGGGATTTACACCTTTTCAGTGTGGTTTCAGGAAGCACAGGTCAACCATCGACCACTAAGTCTCCCTATCCACTCAGATCTCCATTTCGTTCGTGCTATAACACCTGGTAGCAATTTTTTAAGTCATAGCGGAAGTGTATGACCACCTGGAGGTACGGTATTCTTCGCACCTTGCATTTTTGGGGCCTGAGGGGACGGCTCCCTACGTTTATAGTAGATTTTCTTTCGTCAATATCTGTCCGCGTCCACTTTGGTGTCACGTTTTCCTCAAGTCACCAGTTAGAAAACAATGTTCCCCAGGGATCAATTCTGAGTGTTCTACTTACCATTACTATCAATAGTATCGTATTAGTAATTTGAGAGCCTGTGAAAGCATTGTTCTTCGTTGATGACTTTGTTATATTCTGCTCCTCGAAGAGCATGCGAGTTTTTGAGAGGCAGTTACAGATTGTCCTTAACAAACTGCAAGAATGGAGCGATAAAATGGGATTAAAGTCTCCACCTTAAAATCCAGTTACATGCACTTCTGTAGAATTCATCACCTGCATAATCATCCTGATCTTTTTTGGGGGGTCATCAACTTCCCTTCGTCGAATCAGCCACTGTCCTTGGCCTGACATTCGAAAAGTGTTTAATGTGGCGAAAGCATATTCAAAACTTGAAGAGCCGATATGTATCACCATTGGACCTCCTACACACCCTTACTGGTAGATCATGGGGCGCACCCTTACTGGTAGATCATCCAAGTCACAGGACATCGTATGCACTCAGACTATCTTTACCCCATCCTCCAAGTATCCGTCTCCACACGCTTTTGCAGAAACTCAATATAAAACACCCCGTCCCTCTGACCCCGCCCACCCTTCGCGAAGTCTTGTTACCCCTTGGGAGCTTCTCCGGCCTAAAACAGGCCTGAGATTATCACACTTCCCCAAATCCTCAATTCGCCCCAGTACATTTCTGGTGGAATTCCAGGAGACGAAATTCATGTATCCCGGCTATAATTTCGTATACACTGATGTTTCCTCCCAGAATGGTAATGTAGTGTGTGCCTTCTACTGCCACAGTGCCATGCGAAGTCTTCGAATAGACTCTTCGTGCAGCACGTATACGGCTGAAAAATATGCGCTCTTGGAGGCACTTAAGTTTGCTGAATCGATGATGTTAAATGAAACAGTGATTCAAAAAGCTCGCTTGAAACTCCTCTCCTGCTTCTCTTCTTGTGATCCTCTGACTGTGATCTTCCAACACCAAATCCATAATTTATTGGTGCGTTGTTATAATTAGGTGTGTTTTTTTTGGATCCATGGTCACAGTATAATCAGGAACGAAATTACTGACCAGACAGCAATGCTCGCTACGGAGAAAATTGAGTTAGACATCCTTACTGCCCCAACAAATGATACCAAGCTGTTTATCAAACATGTTATTGTCAGTGCATGGCAAACAGTGGCAGACTTGGATTTTAAACTCACGAAAATCAATGACTCCATAAAGCCTTAGGGGGTCTTCTTCATCTCATGGGTCTAGGCGCGAGGAGATAATTTTGACTCGCCTTCGGATTGGTCACTGTCATTTCTCCCACGGACATCTTTTCCGCGGTGATCCACCCCCTACTTCAGATAGATGCGAGTCGGATCTTACTGTGGATCATGCCCTCGTGCACTGTTCTAAGGTAAGAGATAGCTGCCGAAGGCTTCACCTTGCTAGCTCTCTAGCACAGGTACTTGGAAATGACGAATCTTCTCTGTGCAACCTTTTTAGCTTCTTTTGAGAGACTGACATTTACAGCATTATCTGAGAGAAGAGGATTATGTCAATTATTTGGGTTTTAATTGGGGATTTTAAAGTGTTTGTCTGTTTCTTTTCTACCAACCCCTCTTTTTAAATAATTGAACATGTTTATTTTCAGTTTTACGCACATGACAAAAATGTTTTAGTCAGGCACTGCTACAGTTCATATTGCTCTTAAAATAATTTACACAGGCGCCAATGACCTTCACTGTTGAAGCACCCTTTAACCTTAATAATCATCATCATTGACACTCCATTCTTATATAAACTGGTCCACAAGTTGTTTTGTGGAAGTGTCGTAAACCTGGTATAAATCTACAAAAGCTAGATGAATTGGTTAAACCTCTATGAACTCTTTTTTCAATCAGGTTTCATAATTCCATCTATACATGAGCACCCTGCTCTAAATTCATTTTGCACTTTAGAATTCTTCACTTCCCTCTCTATTCTTTCAAAATATGGCCATAAAGCCTAGATATTGATGACATTACACTGATTCCATGATAGTTGGAACAGTCTTTCCTATTTCCTTTCTTATAGAGTGACGTGATTATAGTTTTCCTCTCCCGAGGTGCAATATCCCCTTTCAGACAAATATCATATATCTTGGTCAGGATCTCAAAGAGTATAACTGGAGCGGACTTTATTAATTCATTATATATGTATATTACCAGGACCAGGTGCTCGACCGTACTTACTTAATTTTACAGCTCTGATTACTTCTTGAGTTGTTACCGGTGGGATGTATACAATTTCTTCTTTTGTACTCTTATCATTTACCATGTCCATCAAAAAAATTTGGTCATTTGTCTGTAAGAAGTGTTTTTTAATTGCCCCTCCACTCATCCATGCTTATTGGACTAATTCCTGCTAAGTCATTATTTTATTATCTCATTGACTTCAGTATACCCCATGATTTATGTGCTCTAGTGTTTCAAAATATTTCTCCATATCATCTCCTATATTTTGCCGTACCTCATTTTTTGTGTTGCAGTAACTGCACTTTAGGATTCTTTCTCCTATCTCTATATATTTGAAGGTCTTCGTAAAATTTTGTAGCAATCCACTTATTATATGTCATTTTCTTTTTATATACTAACTCCTCTACAGTTCCATTTCACCACATTTCGTTTTTCCTATTCCATGAATGTTGTTGTTCTCTTTCCCCCTAATGCCTCAAAGGCAGATTCGTGTATCTTCTTCTAAACCACCTCATACATTTTATTAGCAGAATTATCTGCAACGTCACTAATTTTTGTGGCTAATCTATACATTTTATAAAGAAAACAAGTAGAGACTACAAAGTCGGCAAAGTTTTTGCAAATTATAATTTTATTTTTAAAATATTATTACCATCTTCAATTTTGTAAGCATCTTTTGTACTTTTAAAAGGAAAGAAAATTCTGGACACTAGTAAATGATCTGACCCACACTCTGGGCCTCTCAATACTCTTACGTCTTTTATCCAGAGTTTTGGTTTTTGTCTTAATATAATATAATCGTTTAATTGTAAAATTCTAAGTTTGTTGTATTCACTTATACTGATGTATTTGTTTATGCTTGCATTCATTATTCTGAAAGTGTTCTGTTGGCAAAATTCTATCAACCTCTCTCTGTTATTATTTATTATATTTTCCCTATGCTGCCCCACTTCCCCATAGGATCAGCAATTCTGCATCCAGTGTGAGCATTTAACTCGTCAACTAATAAAAGTTATTATCAGTCACTTAATTTCTCCAATGATTGTGTCAATTCTACATTAAATACCTCCTTACTTGCCATATCGGCTTCAGCATTTGGTGCATATGAGTCCTTCCACATCAATTCACACATCACTATCTTTTATTGACTGGAAACTTTTTTATGAGTTAAAGGGTTGAATCCTTTTTCTTTTTCTTTTTTCCTTCTCCTAATCCCACCTCTAACTTAAAAAGATGTACTTTCATGTGATGTAAATATTTGTATTTCGATTGTCTAAAATCTTTTATGGAGAGTAGTCAGAGGTCCAAAATAACTACTTATCAAAATAAAATTAAAAATGATTACAAAAGTTTAATATTTCTCATGTGAAAGCAATTACATGTACTGCTTTTAGAAATGTTTGTAGTTGCTAAGTAAAAATATGTGTTGATTGTAGTAAATCATACTCAAAGAGGAAATGCTTCGATAAATTCTGGAAATACTAGTGATTGTAACATACAAATCCTTCCATTTCGTATGTCCAATGTTACTAGCTTTCTGCACACATTTTCATTATGTATTGATGTTCATATGTGTATTCATCAATTTGAATATAGATGTATATGAGGGGCTTTTTATATTTGGTAGCAAGTCAATTATTTATTTACAGTAAGTTATAGAATTCAAAAACTTTGGTTATCCATTTCTTCTTTCTGATTTTTCACTACATCTGCATATGTCATTATGACAATATTACTAAAATATTAGTTTACTACTTTAAAGTTTCGTTCTCAAAAAATAGCCTTTTCATAGAATCAAAGATTCTTAACGATTCGTTTTTGCCTTTATTTCCCATTTACAATTGCACTAAATTGAATGAAACACTTGCATGGGTGTTAGAAAAGAGATACCATTTGCAATACAGACCTCTTTCAATGCTTATACAAATAATGAATTTTTCCTATACTTGTGCTTGCTCCAGATTAGTTGGTTTTGGAGTGTTTATTATTATTTTTTTTTTCTTTCTTTTGGGCTGCAGGAAGGTGGGTTGCTGGCAACTGATAGTGCTCTGGGTCAGAGGCTGAGCATGAGCAATGTAGTTTGCACTGCTAAGACTTTATTCTTTCATTGTCATGCAATTTTGGTCTTTGTGTAGTATTTGTTAAGTTAAAACTGCAATGAGGTTTTTTTCATGCTAAAATACATGGTTGTCTTTGTACTCACTTAAGCATCACGGTAGGTAGGAACTATTTGAATTTAAATATTGCTGTATTTTGTTCTAGCTATGGTGTTAAAAATAATTATTTTTTATTATTATTTCATATGATACATTATATAAAAATTATATACATATGCAAAGTTAGATGTCTCCAAAATACTGGATGGTTATGAACAGAATGTGGTTAAATTTTCCACCTCAGTCCAAAAATATATTAACTATACCACATTATTGTGAAAATTGTTGTAAAAATTTTACAAATTTTGTCAAGGAATTTTTTTTAAATCTATTAGTATTATTTTTCTGACATATTGCTGTTCTAATTTTACAAGACTAGGTTAAGTTATAATACTGACTCTATGAATTCCTCCATTATATAACAAAACACCTTTTGCATGTCAGATAGTCAAGTTGAGACCTAACAGAGGGCAGCACTTCCTCCAAGCTGTGAACATGCACAAGGCATCCCAGTTCAGTTGATAGGAGTTAGTGGTCACGGGCACACCGCTCTGTATTTTGTTTAAGTTTTATTACAATAAAACATAATTCTATTGAGCAAGCGCGTCAATTCATTTTTTAAAGTCCTGATCCTGACATTACATAACTTTAGTTTCACATTCTCAGTGTATTTCTTACACCCTGATGTGTACACACCATGAATTTTTAATTTCACTATTAGTAGATTCGTAACTTCATTTGAGTCCATATCATTCAGTATTTTGAACTTTCAAGTTCAAATAGTTCATTTCCAATGATTTTGTTCTCTTAGTCTGGCATGTCGTCATCTATCTGTAGCATTGAACATTACGAAACACAGGCTGGTTTTGATACCAGAAAGAGTTTTTTGTGGCAACAAATTGTTTGCTTGTCAATGTTTTTTCAAGAATATTGTACACATACCGTGGAACTCTGAATCATCACTCATGTTGCTGTGTCTTAAGCACAATTTTTTGGAAGCAATTATTATTAATCCATAAGAGCGAAATTGAAAAACCAGCCAGTGTTTTGGTCCAAGAGTCAGTATTTAGATTTGACAACTAAATTTAAAAAAAATTAAACTTGGGAACATTTGGTTATTAGTTTGTTTGTGGAATCACACAGGACAATTTTTCAAGAATTCTTGCAATTTTACCATCTGCAGTCTTTTGCATTTTTTTAATGTGCGCCTTTACTTGGCTGTTGAATTATTTTACTCCTAAAAGAAGTTTAAAATTACAATATGGTGGCAATGTGTCATCTTCCTTACCACATAACTTTTTATAATGCATTACCACAGATAACTTGTTCTTTCTGGAATATAAATTCCATGAATAAAGAAGAAAAAATATCCCAATATTCCTATAATTGTCATTTTTTCTCAGTATCGGAAATCTTTTAGGATTTGTTACGTACGCAGTAATGTTACATAATGTAAGTAGCTTGCCCTTTTCTCCTAAAATTATTGGTGATTACTTAATAGAGTTTCCACCGCTCATTTCTTGGATCCTTTTTGTTCGCATTTTAATGTGTGCAGAATCATCTATAGAAAAATATGTTGTTGTTTTTTATTTTTAATATAATTGTTGACCATCATAAAGTAGTTTAATACTCTACTTACTCACTCGCTTGTTTGTAATTAGTTTTAAACACTAGATGACAATTTATCAGTAATATCCAAGATTTCACATCTTTTAAATTGAGGTTAAGTTCAGATTGTATAATTGAAAGTTAAAATACATAAACTTTTGACTTGCCTCTCAAATTTTATTGATTTTGATCGAGATTGCATCCCTTTCATGTAGGATTCATAATTCATTTCTACAAAATGTAGAAGTATCAAAGTATTGTCATTTTTGCAAAAATTTAATCCTTCTTTTTTGAATATCATTTGTTCTTAGGGAATACTTCATAATACTTATTTAAATGTCTTATTGTGGTCAACAGTCTTCTTGTAGTTTGATATTTTGCTCATATTCTATATTAAATTATGTTGGTGTAAATTGCTATGCGTAATGTTGTCAGTGCTTCAAAAATGTAGTTTTTAAAATCGTACAAGGTCAAACAAAGTTCCAATGTAAGGGTAAAATCCTATTAGAAACGTACAGGAATTCCATTAGGAATATGTGATTGATGTGAATGAATAAATATATTTTCCTGATATATATTACTGTTTAATACTCGTTTTGTAACACTTTCTTCGGTATGTGAGTGTGCAGTGTATGGTGTTAGGAAAATCGTATTACAAACTCCAATAGTATGGCATTAATAGAAACATTTGAGGACCGATTTTTGTCGCTATGGGCAGGAAGTTTTAAAGATAGGAGATGTTGTCGTCTCATAATTCTTACTTCTTCACATAATCTTACCTTACAGTTTTACTGTTTTACTTGAAATATGTCACGTTTTTCGGACAGGCCTGCTCTTCCGTCTGGCCATGCAAAATTCGCTACGCTCCTTTTACCACCTAGCGGAGAAGGGCGACGAAACAGGCGATTTGACTTTAGCTCAGAGGCATCATTTAGGCTTGATCTTTTACATGCAAGTCGTTATAGAGGTTATGTTGCTTATTAAAATACTACTTTCTTATAATTATTAAAATTTCTTGTACTTAACTATTCGTTATATGCATTCGTAGGCTTCCGCGGCCGGAGTCGTACAATTTTTTCGTCCTTGAAAATCCACGGCTTCTATCGGGTTTGAACCCACCAACTTGGGTTCAACAGTTCGATACGCTAACCGTTACCCCATTGATTCGCAGTTACAATCATGATGATGGTGAAAAGTTCAAATATAAAGTACATAAAATGATAACCATTATGGTTCAGCAAATACTGCTCAAATTACTCGGTTTCCACTCACTTGAACATAATGAAGGCAATAGCGTGAATGAGCTTTCAACAGAGACTGCACATCTTGGCCCCTTCCACAAAACAAAACTTGGGTAAAATGGCAGTAAATTGTCATCTTTCAAAGATGAGCTGAATTACTTCTTGACAGGTATTTTTGCAGATAGGAATTCCTTCTAGGCAGTATTTGTCAAGGGAAAGATTAGAACCAATAAGTCATCCGGCTCACCATTTGAGAAAATTCTGCACTTTGACATCCGATTCTTCCTTGGCGGGAATTGCTCTCGAACCAATATTCTGTCTACTATAGGCAGACAAATTATTTGTGGATTACTTACATGCAGGAGGAAAATGAAAATGCCCATAATTTATACATTGAAATTCAGGACAGCATATGAGTCCAATAAGTAGGATTCTCATGGGTAGTGATGCTTCTCTTATACCAGGGTTCTATTGTAATTGTTTTCATTTTTGAAGTGTTATCCATTTTTAAAAAATACTTAGATTTAGACAATATTTCAAGAAATGTCAAATAAAATACAAATTATTACTTAAAACTTTTCTTCTGGAAGGTTTTTTAATAATTATTGCCCTCACTATAAGCATAACTATTACATTAAATTAGTTATAAATTAGAATGATTTTCTTTGGAGTTGCATATATTGTTGGTATAATATTGCATCTTTAGCAATTACTTGGAAATACCCTACCCTCATTAAAGGAAAAAAGATAGACTGTGAGAAAACTTTGATGTAATTTTATTTTTTAATAACAAGTTTTAAATTAGAAGCATGTTTAGAAGAATTCTTTGTTTGACCATGTTACTGTATAATGTAGAATTCCATTTGCTAATCTCTTTGAGAGAACTGCATGTGCAATTGCCACTGTTCTTACATCAAATATTTTCAAATTCTATGAAGTTTCTCAGCGGTTTTGAATTGGGAGAGTTTGATAAAAGATTATTTCCTAAGTTTTATTATATCTTTAAATCATTTGTAGGTTAAGAAGGTGAAGAATATTAATGTTACTCCATTAATGTCTGAAAAGAAATGTAAGGAACTGAGTTGAGTCTCTGATTAACTGGTTTGAGAAACAACAATTGTAGCATATGGATAGCAGTAAATAATTTAATGTGCAAGTGTACTCATAGTGAAGGTGAATCCAAATTTTAAATATGACTATATATACATTTCATGAACTCGCCAACTATAAATTTTAAAAATCATGCTAGTTAAAAGTACAGAAAAAAAGGAATTACATTCTTATAAAGAGAAGATTAGTACTGTTCCTTCTTTAGTTCTATTAATGAGTGTGCTACATACCACAAAAATTTCTTTTTCTTGCAAGGCATGGGTCAAGAGACCTGCTCGTGTGCTTAATCACGTAAATAAGTTCTCAATTACATAAATACAATTGAGGAATTTGGGTGCAAATAATGTTAAGTGGTGAAATATGAAGTTGTAAAAGAATGTGTATAGGGAAAATAGTAATGAGGGAAATAATATTTAAGGGTAATAATTTGCATGTTTAAATGTAAATAAATGGCTAACCATTTTAAATGCTTTGTGTGTGTGTGTGTGTGTCTGTGTGTGTGTCTGTGTGTGTGTGTGTCTCTGTGTGTGTGTCTCTGTGTGTGTGTGTCTCTGTGTGTG
>BOPP01000120.1:1576072-1600656 GCA_017312745.1 Gryllus bimaculatus | reverse complement strand
AGTCTCGTCGTCTGCTTCGTCCGTTCGGTCTGTCCTTCCGTCCGTTCGTCTGCCTTCCGTCCGTCCGTTCGTCGTGTCCTTCCGTCCTTCCGTTCGTCTTCCTTCCGTCCGTCCGTTCGTCTGTCCTCGTCCGTCGTTTCGCCTGTCCCTTCCGCCGTCCGTTGTCTGTCCTTCCGCCGTCCGTCCTTCGTCTTCCTTCCGTCCGTCCGTCCGTTCGTGTGTCCTTCCGTCCTCCGTCCGTTCGTCTGTCCTTCCGTCCGTCGCGTCCGTTCGTCTGTCCTTCCGCCTCCCGTCCGTTCGTCTGTCCTTCCGTCCTCCGTTCCGCTTCGTCTTCTTCCTTCCGTCCGTTCGTCTGTCCTTCCGTCGTCCGCTTCGTCTGTCCTTCCTCGCTGCGTCTGCTCTCCGCCCTTCCGTCCGTGCGTCTGCTCGTCTGCCATTCCGTCCGTGCGTCTGCTCGTTGCATTTCATTCGCCGTGCGCCGCTTCGTCTCTTCCGTCCGTGCGTCTGCTCGTCTGCATCCGTCCCGTGCTCTGCTCGTCTGCACATGCCCGTCCGTGCGTCGCTCGTCTGCCATCCGGTCGTGCGTCTGCTCGTCTGCCCATCCGTCTGTGCGATGCTCGTCTGCCATTTCCGTCTGTGGCGCATTGCTCGTCGCCATTCCGTTCCGTGCGTCCGCTCGTCTTTGCCATTCCGTCGTGCGTCCGCTCGTCTGCCATTCCGTTCGCCGTCCGCTCGTCTGCATTCCGCCGTGCGTCCGCTCGTCTGCCATTCCGTCCAGTGCATCCGCTCGTCTGCCATTCCGTCCGTGCGTCACGCTCGTCTCCATTCCGTCCTTTGCGTCCGCTCGTCTGCCATTCCGTCGCGTGCGTCCGCTCGTCGCCCCATTGTCCGTTGCGTCCGCTCGTCTGCCCCATTCCGTCCGGCGTCCGCTCGTCTCCATTCCTTCCGTCTGCTCCCTCGTCTGCCATCGTCCGTGCGTCCGCTCGTCTTCCATTCCGTCCGTGCGTCCGCTCGTCTTGCCATTCCGTCCGTGCTTCCGCTCGATCTGCCATCCGTCCGGCGTCCGCTCGCTGCCATTCGTCCGTGCGTCGGCCTCGTCTTGCCATTCCGTCCGTGCGTCGGCTCGTCTGCCATTCCGTCCCGTGCGTCTGCTTCAGTCTTGCCATTTCCGTTCCGTGTGCGTCTGCTTCGTCTGCATTCCGTCCGTGCGTCTGCCTCGTCTGCCATTTCCCGTTTCTGGTCTGCTTCGTCTGCCATTCCGTCCGTGCACGTCGCTGGCTGCCATTCCGTCCGTCCGTCCGTCTATTCCGACAGTCAGCCGTCCGTCCGTCCGTCTATCCGACAGTCAGTTCCGTCTCCGTCCTCTACCGACAGTCAGCCGTCCGCCGGTATCGACAGTCAGTCCGTCCCTTCCGTCTATCCGACAGTCAGTCCGTCCGTCCGTCTATCCGACAGGTTCAGTCCGTCGTCCGTTACTACGGACAGTCAGTTCCGTCCTCCTTCTATCCGACATCAGTCCCGTCCTCCGTCTATCCGACAGTCAGTCCGTCCGTCCGTCCGTCATCCGACAGCAGTCCGTCCGCCGTTCCGTCATTCCGACAGTCATCAGTCCGTCCGTCCGTCTATCGAACAGTCAGCCGTCCATCCGTCCGTCTATCGGACAGTCAGGTCCTCCGTCCGTCTATCGAAGTCAGTCCGTCCGTCCGTCTATCGACATCATCCGTCCTTCTCTATCCGACAGTCAGTCCGTCGTCCGTCTATCCGACAGTCGCCGTCCGTCCGTCTATCCGACAGTCAGTCCGTCCGTCCGTCTATCCACAGTCAGTTCCTCCGTCCGTCTATCGAACAGTCCAGTCCGTCGTCCAGTCTATCGACAGTCATCCGTCCGTCCGTCTATCGACATCAGCCGTCCCGTCGTCTATACGACATCAGTCCGTCTCCGTCCGTCTATCCGAGCAGTCAGTCCGTCCGTCCGTCTATCCGGACAGTCAGTCCGTCCGGTCCTCTATCGACATCAGTCCGTCCGTCCGTCCTATCCGACAGCTCAGTCCGTCCGCCGTCTATCGACAGTCAGTGTTCCGTCCGTCCGCCCGTCCGATCTATCGACCAGTCAGTCCGTCCGTCCGTTATATCCGACAGTCAGTCAGTCCGTCCCGTTCGTCTATCGACAGTCAGTCAGTCCTCCCTCCGTCTATCGACAGTCAGTCAGTCCGTCCGTCCGTCTATCCGACAGTCAGATCATTCCGTCCGTCCGTCTATCCGACAGTCAGTCAGTCCGTCCGTCCGCTATCCGACAGTCATGTCAGTCCGTCCGTCCGGTCTATCCGACAGTCCAGTCACCGTCCGTCCCGTCTATCCGACAGTCAGTCCTCCGTCCGTCTATCCGACAGTCCGTCCGTCCGTCTATCCGACCAGTCCAGTCCGTCCGTCCGTCCGTTCTATCCCGACAGTCCGTCCTTCCTCTTTCCGACCAGTCCGTCGTCCGTCCGTCCGTATATCCGACAGTCAGTCCGTCCGTCCGTCTATCGACAGTTCAGTCCGTCCGTCCTCTATCCGACAGTCATCCGTCCGTCCGGTCGATCGACAGTCAGTCCTCCGTCGTCTATCCGACAGTCCAGTCCGTCCGTCCTCTATCCACAGTCATGTCCGTCCGTCCGCTATCGACAGTCAGTCCGTCCGTCCCGTCTATCACATCAGTCCGTCCGTCGTCTATCCACAGTCAAGTCCGCCGTCCGTCATCCGTACAGTCAGTCCGTCCTTCCTCATCCGACAGTCAAGTCCGTTCCGTCCGTCTATCCGACACTCAGTCCGTCCGTTCCGTCTATCCGACAGTCAGTCCGTCCGCTCCGTCCGTCTATCGGACATCATCCGTCCGTGCGTCCGTCTATCCGACATCAGTCCGTCGTCCTCCGTCTATCCGACAGTCAGTCCGTCCGTCCGTCCGTCTACCGGACAGCAGTCCTCCGTCCGTCTATCCGACATCATCCGTCCGTTCCGTCTATCCGACAGTCAGGTCCGTCCGTCCTCCGTCTATCCGACTGTCCGTCCGTCCGTCTATCCGACTGTCCGTCCGTCCGTCTATCCGACTGTCCGACAGTACGTCTATCCGACTGTCCGACAGTACGTCCGTCCGTCTATCCGACAGTGAACACGAGTGCATAAACCATGCGTAGATTTGTTTTTCAAATTGATGAAACTCCTGACCATGTACCTCTGGAACCTTTTTCAAATTTTTCTCATAAATGACTACCATACGATGGTGAAAATTGTAAAGTCCTTGAAATATAAAATTATCACTTTCATTGGATATTAAAATTTTGTTATTTTTAAAGCAATTTTTAATTTTGCCGTATGCACGAGAAAAGTCTTAAATGTTGCCTTAAAAATCGGCCATCTTCTAGATTTAGATTTTTCTGATTAGTGCGCCATGTTTCAAAAAATGAAAACACATATTTTCGTTCCATTATTTTCATGCACATCGAGTTATGTAATTAGAATATTTTATTCTAGCAGTAATATTTAAAATATGAAAAGGGAAATGTCAATGTAGTAGTTTACGAAACAAAGGCGCGGAACACATGATTCATGAACGAGTCTAGTGTGGGTATCTCCTCGCATCCGTGTTTCGCAAACGTGATGCGTTTCGCTTCGTGATGTTTTGCACACTGAAAAAATTGTTTCGTAAATTGAAAACAAGCACGAGAAACCGCTTTTCGCGCACGGTATTGTAAATACGTGCTTAGCTCCTTATCAACCATCTAAACCACGCGTGAGGTGCGTGTCCACAGCAGCGGCCGTTAAAATACTCTAGAATCCATTGAAATATTTTAGCGGAGTCTGGGGTATAGATTTTACCAATCTTTGGATAAATGTTTTTCATTGTCCTCCATGTGTATTCCATCACTTTTGACCCCCTTTTCCCATTACCCCACTTCACCCCCGTTTCTGCTTGCCCAATTGGCTCGTTTCATCCCCTTGTCTTATTTTTTCCCACGTCCGCTTGGCCAATTTTGTCCCATTTGTCTATTTGTTCCGGTTGCCCGATTTTGTTCCTTTCTCCCACTTTATCCTTTTGTCCTATGAATCCCCTTGTTCAATTTGCCTCTTTTCCTATTAGATCCCAGAGTCCCTTTTGTCCCAATTCCTCCCTTGTCCCATTTTTTTCCCGTTTGTCCCTTTGACCTCATTGTCTAATTTGTCTTCCCTTTCCCCCTATTTTGTCCCTTTCCTTCCCCTTTTCTAATTTTTTACATTTTCTAAAAAACGCAACTTTGTGTTAAATTGAGTTCTAAATTCCTCATTTTCAGAAACACTAAAACACCATTTTTTCAAAAACGGCTCAAAATTTTATCTTCAAACTTTTCCAACAGATAATGCTAATTGCTCAGTTTAATATAACTTAGTTTTTTTTAATTACCCAAATATATTTTTTTTTATATCACTAATGCCGTTAATAGGCACACTACAAGTGATTTGTAAACACTTTTGCATTTGTGACTGGAAGTGCTTGAAATGATTGCATATGAAGTTATTTGAAAACTTTATAGTTATGTGTGAAAAGAGCTTGAAATTTCACATTCACAGTAAGGTTTAAACACCATTTTCTTAAAATCAGCTGTGAATTTTTCAATGTAAAGTGCCACAAGAACACTTCTTTAATAATCATAAAGTTATAACTTGATTTTACTATAAAAATTGAAAACATTTTCAAAAAATGTCCTTTTTGCAGCGATAGATGTCAGCAGCCAAGAGTATGTGGCAAGTCTGAATAGCTAGCTGAGACCAAAACAGAAATAGAAAACTAATAGTTGAAAGTTTTTGCCATTCTGTAGCATCACAAGTTTCTATCTCGTAACATAGCTCTCCTCTTTTTTATATATTTAATAAAGAATGTAGTTGGATAATTATTTTCAAGTAGTATGTTTTGCATTATTGTTAAATTATGTTCATGATGAACGATATGGGCTGGTTTTATGGCCCTGTCTTCTAAGCCGTAAAGAGTACCTATTTTTTGTTGTATAGGCTGTTTTGAGATGTAATTTAAAATGCAGTTAGAAGCACTACTTTTCGTACCAGTTTTCCTGTGTTTTCATCTTCCCTTTTTCGTGTTTTTTGTTAATGTCATGGTAGTAAGTGGACTTACTAATTTCTTTCTGTAGAGAACTGCATAGAGTTGTTTTACGAATTATACGTATTAAGAAAATTCAAAAGTCTCATTTTTTGGGACGCAGATTAATGTCATCTACATACGTTTTACAATATTCAAATTTACTGAAGGGAAGATCGTCTCTTCCAGCCTAGGAATAGCAATTTCAGAAAATTTTGAATGTAATAGCCCGCAGGCTGTATAAGTAGTAATGTTTTAAAAATATTGACATCGTGAATTTCTCTCCGCATTTTGTTTTTAATGTGTGTGTTGTTGTTTTTAAAGTCGTTCTATAATTGTTATTAATTTAGATATACTTGACTATTCACAGAAATGTACGTGAGGTAGCGATACACCATATTGCAAAACGTAGAAGTTGTAGCAAAAATATATAAATGGAATCGAAATATATAATATGTTTTCGAGTGATGTGTTTCTGATTTAATTTATCTCATGATTGTCTCTAATTAAAAACAAAAAAAAAATGAATTGTTAGACATTTTGAATTAGTATTATTTTTATTATCCAATTCTCAAGGTAAGTTAAGTTGTGATGAATTTTAAATTCATATATTGTGTTTATGTGATGGCCAATTTTTTTCTAAACAGATAATAGAAGAATATTTATTTTCCATTGTAATAATAATTATTGTTGTCTATGTGAAAACATTTAATTGCTTGTTTCTGTGAATTTAGAAAACTCAATTTGTTGATGGGAAATCTTTCACCTTAGATAAATAGTCCCCTTCATCGGATATGTAACCAAAAAATGGTCGAGATCACCATAAAAATTTGTTATCATGTATTAAACATTGTTGAACACATTCAGAATTGGACAATACTGCAAGGTGTCTGACAAAAGAGGATTTTCATTGAGGTTAGGCATCCATTACCTGCAATGAACCCATGGCCCTTCCCCTTATGAGGACACCTTCACTGACAGATCGCAGTCTGCTCTCCTCTTGCAGCTCCTTCCGGGACAGTACGTGTGCTGACCACGATGCAGCGCTGCTGGGCGATGGCAGTCTGCATGCGGATGACAGTGGTGCCGTCGACTTAAATGGTATTGATCAGATATTTGAAGGTATCAGCTGCTTCTTTTCTCCTTGCTCGTTGCCTGCTGCCTGCCTGGCCTGCATGAGCCGCTGCCCCGTGCCGCCGTGCTGCGTGTAGGCTTGGTGCTGGTGGAGCGTGCATCAAATTGTGAGACAGGCTATAGGTGGACAAGGAACGGGTGTAGATGGATTATTGAAGGAGTAGATTAATTAGTTAGCAATTGCACAGGTGCTATCTGCTGAGAAAATATATAGAATGAAAATTTATTCTGCAGTATTCGAAATATGGATACGATAATGTCACACAACACTCTTATCACCTTCTCAAAATGAGCAAAATATGTAATAGTGATGGGTTTCTTGCTTTTGAGTCAAAATCAAATGATCTGAATCAAAAATTGAAATGAGAAGATTTTAAAAAGAGGTAAGGTAAAGAATATACACACGTCTATGCAATTAGAAAAATTATAATTCTCGTTTTGCCCTTTCGCCACAGTAAACTAACATTTAAGTTATATAAAAAAGACATTTTACAATGAATTCAACTTAAAAATAAAAGTGTGTTCTGGATTTGTATTTACATTGCAGATACAGTTTTAAATCATGTCAGGTTCCATGTCTTATTCTATTAGATGAACACTTATCAAAATTTCAAATACCATGCACATAAAGACTTAATGAAAATGAAAGTTGAAATTCTAGAATACATGTTATTTAAACCACTGTGTGATATCCGTACTTCAAATTTTATGAAAGAACAGATAAAAATAATTAATGCTAATTTTCTGAAAAATGAAGTTACTTCTAATGAAATAGTTCAAGAAATTGTAATAAATAAATGAAGAATGTTTAATGCTTTTGTATTTTGTAAGAAAACTGCATCAGTACAAGCATTTTCTAACATTTTCAAATACAAGAGTAATATTCAAGCGTGTTATTTTAATCTTCAAATTTAAATTATAAAAATATTATAATAGAGAGAGAAAAAAAAAAGTTGTTTTTCTGATAGGAAATGTTAAACGAAAATATCTTCTTTTGGAATAATTATTGCTATGAATGAGGGGGATGGTTTGGAGAATTTGAACATTTGAATTATTTTTAATTGTAAATAGTATTGACAGTTAATATACAATTTCAATTTATAAATTTACAGAAATTACTGTAGGTTCTCTTGAAGAGTGCTTAATAAGTTTTGCCAGCATGCATAATTATTGCACTTGAGCTTTTGATGTCACACACCTTATCTCAAAGTTTAATTAAGTTGCTTGTTGTGTTTTGAATTACTGTTGTAATTAGTAGAAAGAAGTAGAAATCTATTATTGATTTTAATACCAAATTATTAGAGTCTTCAATACAAACAAATCAATGAAAATGGCTTGTGAAGTAATCTTCAAACTATTTTTGGCATGGTAGATTTTAAAGTAGTTAGAAACTGATCGAATTTGTTCATCAAAATAGAATTTCAGAAGTTGCCTCAGCTGCACTGATTAAATAACTTTCTTCTCTGTTTCATATTTGAGAGCATAATACAAAATGTTAGTAACTTTCCATTAAATAAACAGAGATGTGTGAAGTCCTTTGTATCAAATTTTGTGTTAGAAATTCGCATGTGGAAACAAAAATTTGCTTCCCATTCTTTTTGTGGAACAATGTACTGATTAAATAATTAACTCCATTTTTAATTAAACCAGTCGTAACTTGTAATTAGTTGATCAAATTGACCATTTTTTAAAACCGTCTGTATGAAATTGAAAAGAGAATTAAAATTAGTAATACATCTAACTCGCAGCCCATGTCTATAAACACCACCTCTTGTTTTGGGAATTTGGCAACGCCTGAAATACCTTAGCCTCCCTTTCACTTAAGCGACCCACAGCCGAGTGACCTCAGATTTCGGTGTGAGAGAATGTGGCCAATTTTAGTTGAAAGAAAAGAAAGCACTTATTCTGCCCTTGTCATTCTTCATCGTACTGCACCACTGCACTGAAGAGAGTTAACGCCTATCTCTTGATAATTGGTGGTCACTTTGAGCAATTACGCGTCAGTCAGTTTTTTGTCATTTTAAGGAAATTAATTATTTTAAATATTAATTTATGCTGATTTATATGTTATTGGTACTTTTAATAAATCTATTAAGGCTTATTTGCATAATAATGAGATTCAATAATAATATATTATTATTGTTATAAATAATGAGCTTAGCGGTAATATTTCGCGAGATATCTTGCTGATTTATCTCTGAGCCGACTTTCATTAAATAATAATTGTTTCGTTGATGTTAATAAATTGATACACAGTCATAACTTCTCTCCACATCTTCAGTATTACAGATTTGCTTCTTAAGCATCACGTAAAGATAAGTTTTGTTTCTTGTGTCTGCTCACTCCTCCCCACCCCACCTCACCCACCCACTTTGTGCAGCGTGGAAGGCTTCCGGCGTGTGAGACGTGTACATGTTCGCCTAAGCTCTTGAATGGGAAAAACACTGTAACTTTTCACAGGAAGGTTTCTGCAGCTTATGACCTGACGGGCGCCTCCTCCGCCTTCTCGACGTGCGAGGCAGGGTTGCCCTGAAAGGTGGCAAAAACCCGCGTTTGCCAGATTGCCAAAATAAGAACAAGTGCTCTCAGACATGGGTTGCGAGTTAAGGTAAAGACCCTTTGTATATAAACAAATTCATATATAAATGTAAAATAAACACAATCGTTTTTCATAGTTTTTGTTGGATGTTCAAATGTTTTCAAAGATTGTAACTTCCAGCGGAAATTGAATTAAATGCGCGACTACCACTTTAAAATGTTTTTTTTCTTTTTCTTAATTTAAGGAGCGTCACTGAGCTGATACGTCCAGCACAAGAGCATATTTTAGTGCATATCATTAATCATTGCAATGTTGAAGTAAAATTACAGATGTCTAGGTTCGCGTGATTCAGTGCACGTGGATGTTCACCCCCCGTAGAAATAGTCATTTGAAGGTAGGAATGGCGTGGTGTATGACCCTCTCAATATTCGAGACCGCATACAAGTGGATCGTACGTGCGCACAAAAGTAATTCCGGTAATGGGAGAAGTACCTAAATACAGTGTCTTTGCTATTAGTGTCTTGACCCCCATAACCTTCTTGACGCACTATCTTCTTCCCATTATTTAGGCGTAGGAGCGGAAAGTCAATTTATTTCAAATGCATGGAGGTAGTTGAAGTAAAATCACCGAAAACTTCACCGAAAACTAATATTATGAAGTCGCCGTTGCTTAGTATCATTCATTAGGCAGTGGCAGGCATGGGCTACGAGAGAAGATGCGGTAGTAGGGGTTGCCAGTCGAAACGTTGGAGGAATTTGTGTTGTTTTTGCGTTTTGCTGTAATTTTTGTGAATATCGCGATGATTTGTTTTGTTTGTGAAACGATTAGTTAGTCTTGTATAGTTGAAATATCTCCGCTAGATCCATTACTTTGATGTACTACGTTGTTAACGAATCATGTTGGGCATCGGAACAAGGCTTCTGCATTTTGCGAGATTAGAACTCGCAGAAAATTTCCCATCGTTAGAAAAGAATCATATCGTTATGTTATAAGGAGATTGCATTTTCAACAGAGGTTCGCAGACGAGCTTAGACTATTACACTGAAGATCCAAAAAAAATGGTAGAGCCATCCGTATTGAAATAGAGAGATCTGGAACCAATCAGAATATGGCACTCCGGTCAGCAACGATTAAATAAGATAACCAGTCTGGCACAGTTATTAGATCGGTTAATGCTGCTACAATTGCAGATTATCATGATTTAAGCAAGTTTGAACGTGGTGTAAGTCAGCGTAAGGGAGATGGGGCAAAGCATCTCCGAAATCGCGATGAATTTTAGATTTGCCCCTACGACCATTTTACTAGTGTGCCGTGAATATCGGGAATGCGGTAAAACAACAAACCTCCGGCATCGCTGTGGCCGCATAAAGATCGTGCGAGAACGGGACCGACGATGACTGAGGAGATTCCTTACACGCGACAGAAGAGCAACCCTTCCGCAAATTGCTGCAGATTTCAATGCTGGGCCGTCAACAATTGTCAGCGTGGGAACCATTCAACGAGACATTATCGATATGGGGTTTCGGAGCCGCAGGCTCACTCGTGTACTCTTGATGACTGCACGACACAAAGCGTTTCGCATCGCCTGGGCCCGTCAACACCAACATTAGACTGTTTATGACTAGAAACACGTTGCCTGGTCTGACGAGTCTCGTTTCACTGTGTTTCAAGCGGATGGACGTGTACGAGTATGGTGACAAACACATGAATACATGGCCTCTGCATGTCAACGGGATATTGTTCTAGCTGGCGGAGGCTCTGTGATGGTATGGGGCGTGTGGAGCTGGAGTGATATGGGAACCCCTGATAGTCTAGATAAGACTCTGACAGGTGATGCGTACGTAAGGATCGCGCCTGATCACCTGCACCCATGTCTTTTGGGCACCCCGACGAACTTGAGTAAGCCCCAGGAACACTCTTCTTAATTTAAACACTTCCTTTGGCCACCAAAATCCCGACATGAACATTATTAAGCATCTGGGATGTCTTGCAACGTGCTACTCAGTAAAGAGATCTCCACTCTCTCGTACTCTTACGAATTTATGAAAAGCCCTGCAGGGTTCACGGTGTCAATTACCTCCAGCACTACGTCTGACAGGTCGTCGAGTCATGCCACGCCGTGTTGCGGCACTTCTGCGAGCTGGCATGGGCCTTACACAATATTAGGAAGGTGTACCAGTTTTTTTGGTTTTTTAGTGTATTTTCTGCCTCGGAAAGCGTGAGTGTTATTGGCAGCAGACACATTTTAAATTGAGTATAGATGTTATTGTCGAACTCGGGGCCTTCTTGAGAAAATGCAACCCGGAGGTTGCTTGAGAAATGAGTTATGTAATTTTTGGGTATTTTAAAACAAATTTTTGCGAGGTATAATGTAATTATTATTAATCGTATTCAAAGTATGCATTTTATCGATAACTTCAGAGGAGAATAAGGTGGTGGAACTCTTCGGAAATTATTTTCAAGAAAAGTAAGTGTGCATGTAATATGTAAGTAGGGTGATCAGTTTAAAATGCAACCCAAAGCAGGGCGCACTGGCAACTATGTTTGATCCGGTTGGATATCGGCTGGGGTTTGCAAGCAGGTTTACTGTCGGTAAGTACCTAAACTTAATACCCCTTTCCCGTTATGTCACCTAGAGGAGGAGAGCCAATGACCGTCGTGGCCACGAAATCAAAGAGAAAAGAATGCACCTACTTATTTGGTGACGAAAGAAAATTGTATTGACAAGAACAACAATTCCTTTGTTAATTTTTTGAAAATGAGTGAAATAAGCTTGACACGTAAAAAACATTCAGATAGTTTTAATAATAAATTTGCTTGTTTTAGTTTCATAATAAATATGCCCCAGAAATATATACATGATTTATTCTCGCTGTTGTAAAAAAATATTAATAAATTATAAATTCAAAATTCGCAGATCGAATGTTTGTTATTATATTATTATTATTGACCTGTTACTCTTCATCTTGCCGTTTTCTTAAATTCTAGTTCGGTCTTCTGGCGCCTAATTTTCTTCTCCAGTCTTTCCTGTTCTTCCAAGAATCAGGGGGTAATTTCCACTTCTCGATTATCTTTCGGAAATGTTACATAAAAATAAAAATAGTATTGAAAGAGCGGGCTCAGTAGCCAATGAATAATAATCGCTGGTTAAATTGTCAGTGAAAGATAGTCACTGGTTGTTACATAAAAGCCTGAGAGAAAAGGGTTGGAAAGTTCTCCGCAAATAGAAGAAGAAAGCTAGTTTAGTAGCTAGTAATCGGGAAAGAAAAAAATTAAATTTATTAAGAAAAATAGTTGTCGGAAACAAATGAACCTCAAAAGTTCAAAATGTCTTCCGTTTGCTGAGAAATAAGCATGTACTCGCTTGAGAACAGTTGCTGCTTCCGATGTGAAGTTCAATCATGCGAATCGCTTCCTCGGTGTTTCTTTGCCCCTCTTCGTGATTAGGAGGCTTACTCCCATGAACTCACTTTTGAGACATCCTCAAAGATAAAAGACTGGCGATGCCAAACCTCAAAAATTCATTCAGAAATTGCATTGTCGACTTAGCAGTACACTTTGTGATGTCGAGTATATTCTGACACCTACCCGCCGTTACTGTTTCTTTGAAAACCAACGGACCGATTATTCTGCGTCGATAAATGACACAACATACTCTTAATTTATTTTAATGCAAAGGTCTCTACTGATTCCTGTGGTCTGTCTGTACCACAGTCTACTGTTTTGTTAGTTAATATATCCAGAAGAAACCAAGTCTTCTCCCTAAAAAAACACATTCTCAAGTGCCTCAAGAACTTAGCTAACAAATCGTAGCTAATTACAGTAAGTCATTCGAGCAGCCCGATCAGGGCCCTTAAACTTTTGAGATGTTCCTGTTTGAATGCACGCGTTTTCATTTTTTACACTTCCATACGAAAGATTATTCATTAATGATTTTCACGGGAAATGAAAGAACATTCCGAATGTCCTCTAGTTTTCGCAGCGAGAGCACTGTATTTTGGCATTGCATTTCCGGTCATCCCTGTCTCGCGGTAGCACGTAACTAACCGAAATATGGTACTCTTGTTCGGAATCGGCTCAATGATTTTTTTCTTTGAAAGGTGCCTGGCACTCTTTGGAGGATTACGTTCGGAAATACACCTCCACCAATAATCTGCGTTGCTCTGTGCTGTGGCACATCGTAAGTTGACGTCAAAACTGCGGATGAAGACGCAGCCGGTTTTGCTTTGAGCAGGTATGATGCAGACTACAGGAAAGAATGGGGTGGGGGTGAAGGGACTGATGCAGAAATGAGCTTTCCCAAAAGCAGTGTTGCAATGCATTCGCGGTTCTCTCAGGACCTCGATCAGCAGAATGGCGTTTTAAACTGATCACCCGGTATAAGTATTGAACATGAAAGCCGTTATTCTCTGAATAGTATCTCGTGTAGCATGCTTATGAAAATTGTTTAAAGAAACAATTTGTACTACAAAACAAATTTGCATAATTTTTTGTTTAAACTAGGAAAACATTTAATTATATTAATTTCTAATAATTATTGAGCTAATTTACTTGCGGTCTGTTAAAGCGATTCTTGTCGTAGGTCCGAAGACTGTTCTGATACGATTCTTCTGTAGCCTCGTTATTTTCCGCAGCCCATCGTGTGAGTATGTAATATTGCTGCGCCTTCCTTGTATCGCCTGGCAACCCCACACTAAGGACAAGGACAAGGACTGTTGGCGCGGGCGGGTAGGCGGGGTGTGAGTAACGCGCGGGCGGCGGGCGGTGGCTGCGTTTGCGCAGGCATCACGCGCGACCTGCAGTCGCTGGCGGCCAGCAACCGGGGCGACAGCGAGAGCGACCTGCACGACCAGACGCCCGACACGGACGACTCGGGCGCGCACTCGTACCCCGAGGCGCTGCCCAGCGCTTTCGGTGCGCCCGCGGGAGGCGGCGGTAGTGGGGGCGCGGCGTCGTCCTTCAAGCGTGCGCCCGTTATGGGTGGCCGCGGCCTGGAGCAGCGCGGCAAGAAGGCGCGCGGCGCAGGGCCTGCGGCCGCTGCCACCAAGGACGCGGCCACGGCGGGGCCCGGCGCGCAGAAGGTACGTGCTGAACCCGGGCTTCCGTCACTCTGCAGTATACACCTTTCGAACCCCTCTCCCCCTCTTCGTTCTCTATCTATGGCTCTTTGAAACAATCATCCAGGTAAACTGGTACCCGAGGCAAGAACTCTATTTGCGCCCCAATATATATATATATATATATATATATATATATATATATATATATATATATATATATATATATATATATATATTTCAAAGCAGGATTGTGCTAACCTTTTAATACAGGCGTATGCAAAAGATTTTTTTCAAATAATTACAGTTCTGCAAGTACAATGAATGAAATGACGAAGTTACCAAAGAAATATTTCCGTGATTCGATATTTCTCGATGGCAATTTGTTGACTCTTGGCGTTTGATGCGTTCTAAAAGTGACTATAATAAAAACTAGCATAGTATCTTGAACGAGTTCGGTACTACGACATTAATAATTAGTAGTTCTTCAGAATGGCACAGACTTCATCGTATTAGTTTTCTATTTTCTTTGGTCTAAGCTAGCTATTCGAACTCGCCACGTGCTCTTGCTTACTGTCATCTATCGCTGCCCAAAGTACTTTTTTTTTTAATTTTCTCAATTGTTCGCTTTATTGAATACATTATTGCATTTGTGAGTGGCAGTGCTTTAAATGACGTATAATGAAGTTTTTCGAAAACTCAAAAATATTGTGTGAAAGTGTCGCAAATTCCGCATTTACAGTAACGCTTAAATGTTATTTTCTTAACTACCCCTCAAAATTTTCCATCAAAAATTGCCATTCTGGATTGTTACTTTCGTAATAGTAGAAACAAAATATTACTTTAAGGGTATTAAAGAAGAGTAAAACTTCGTCCGAAAAAGCGTTTCTATGTGATAATGATTCTTTTTTAAATTACGACAAAATTTGAAAGTGTAATATAATAATGAATTTATTTATATCAAGAAGAAAAACACAACTTTTTTAGTATTTTCTTTCACTCTTTTTGCTTCTTTTTGTAAACATCCTCCGTTTGTTGGCATTGTTTTGTACTGGGTCTTGATCAAAATAATTTTTAAATAACTTATATATATATATAAAATTTGTATCAAGTTGCATACTGGAAATTGGAGCTGTTGGATGCTGGTGTTTTGCCCAATTGTACTTTTCGGACACGTTGAACGATTGTCCTTTGTCTTGGAATGGATATATCTTAATTTTTACGTTGGTATTGGCTTGTGGGATGCACAAATGGAAATTTCGAATTTCAGTAATAGGTACTGCATATTTAAATGTGAATACAACTTTTTTCTGTGGGCTGCAATCGGGTCTTAGTCGCCGAATTCAATGTCTATACCTGTAATATTTTGTCGAGACTACTCACATAACTGTACAGGAGTTTGGAGTTGTTTATCAGAAGATAACTGCAAACTTGCACGTGCAGCCAGTCGTTAAATGTGTCTCCGATTCTCATTGCTAGGGCCTTTGCCATAAGATGTAGCAAAAAAGTTCCATTGAGCTGGAAACGCCAAAATCTTGTACGTGTAGACTCAAATTCATGACATTGTGTCTATATTTATATTTGAGTATCTATATTTATTATTTTTTTTTATATTCCATCAGACATAACTTTTTTAAGTTCAGGGATTTTCGTTTTCATGTAACTGATCAACAACTTTAGAAAATACTTCACTGCTGAGGTGTGCTGTAAGTCATCTGAAATGATCACGTAGTAGGAAATTTGGGAGTTTTGGCCTCCTTTGTAGCAGTAGAACGAATGTATTCTATTCAACTAGAAAAATAATGAGTTAATCTAAAACATAACATAAAAATTAAAACAGTCAAGTCTACACACATTTTGAACGCAGTCTGTAGATTTATAGTTTATTCGAATGTGGGTTAGGAATTCGCAAGGATTTTATTTCCTTTTAAAATGACCAGGAACGTTGTACTTTAACATTTTTCAAATGATTCATTGATCGTCCACAAACTTGTTTTCACTGGATTCGAATGGCGAATACGGGAAAGCGTGTGCTATTTGTAGCACCACTAGTATAGTTTCAAAAATATAAACTTGCAGTGACAATGCAAGCAACAGTATATTGGCTCCAAAAACAAAAGAGTAATATTGCATTATGTTACTTTGAGATATATTATCGAATAAAATCGTGGGCAGGGGATCAAACAACGAATGTTAAGCGTTCCAAAAAAATCGAAAAGTCGCCGTTAGATACCTACTCGCCATCGCACGCGTGATTAAGCAACCCGTAACGTCGCAGAAAAATACAGTGGAAATAAATGCCTCGAAATCAGGCACAAGGAAATAATTCATGTGTAATGTACAAAATGGGAATTACTGCTATTGTAGCAACAGCGTCGTTGGTGTGTGAGTGTATGGCTTCGCGCAGGTGGTGCAGGTGGCGGCGCTGGAGGTGAAGAACGTGACTCGTGCCATCAACCGCTACGGCACGCTGCCCAAGGGCGCGCGCATCGGCGCCTACCTAGAGTCGCTGCGCCAGAGCGGGCTAACGGCGGGCGACGGCGACGGCGCAGTGGGCGACGAGCGCTGCTGTGACGAGCTGGCGGCAGCGGCGGCTGCGGCGGCGGGCGACGCGGCGGGAGGCGTGCTCCCCTTGCGCGCCGCTTCCCCCCGCACCAACATCCGCACGCAGCGCAGAATGATCCGTAGCAAATCGTCAGGTAGCGCGGTGGGGCCGGCCCTCACCAGCCGCACGCAACCACATCACCAACCAAGCACACACCACGCGGCACACCGGTCGTGCGCCGACGGGCAAGCTCGCCCCGGCGCTCGGCCTTCTCCTGGCGCCGGCGCTTCCCGCGTTGCGCACCTTCCCGCGCGGCCGGCCCTCCGGCAACGTCGAGCGGCCGTGGGCCCCGCTTTATCCGGGGCGGCAGCCCTCGCGCGCCGCGCAGCCCTCGCTGGCGGACCTGGACTTCCCACGCCCCCCGCCGACTCCCACCACCACCCGAGGAATTCGACAATTTGCGAGGGCCCTCCCGCCACGCCGGAGCCACCCCTTTCCTCTCGGGCGCCGCGTCCCCCAGCCCCGAACGAAAGACGCCGTGCGCCCCGGGGGCGGGCGGCGTCCCCCCCGGGCGTTGGGGGCCCCGGCCGCCGGCTTAAGTCACAGCGCTAGCCTTGATCCGCCCTGCGGGCGCCGGCCTTGGCTGCCCGCGCCCTCCGACGCATCGCGCGGACCGACCGACACGCCCCGCCCCGCGCCCGCCACCGGCGACGGAGACGGTGACGCTGGCGCTAGCGCCCGCAGGCGGGCGACCGTGCGCAACACGGAACCGTCTGTGGAGGAGGCGTCGCGCGCTTCGGCGGTGTCCCTGCGCCGTCGCGAGCCTCTCACGGACTCGTGGCAGCAGCGCGGCGCTCCGGGCGGCGGAGACGCGACCGGCGCGGGCGGCCGCCGCAACTCCAAGGGTCGCCCTTCCGACCCGCCCACCCAGCCCCCCGCGTTTCCAGCCGTTCGCTTTCCTTCGCCCGCGACGCCCGCACGCCGGCGTTCTCCCGCCAGCGAACGGCGTTCCTTGCGCTGGCGTCGCCGCCGGTGCTCCCTCCGCCGCCGCCGCCCCCGCCTGAGGCCACCGCAAAGCGTATCGCCGCCTACCGTGGGGCGCGAGCTGCGTGGGTGTCCAGTTTTGGGTGAGGCCGACGCGCGGGTCATGCGCGCTACAAGAACGAAACAGTCGGCGGGCGACGGCGGTGAGCGCCGGTCGGCGGGCGCCGCCGCCTGCAAAGTCTTTAAAAACGTGCACCCGGGCATGAAGGAAATGCTGGAGCTGAAACTAGTAGCCGAGATCAAGGAACGCGCAGACCTCAAGTTCGGTCGCAACAAGGAGTCCCCGTCGCAGACCGAAGGCAATGAAGGTGCGGCATCGTCTGGCGTTGCCCCTCTCGACCCCGCGTCACAACTGGTCTGCGAATTGGCGGAAGGCCTGCAGCAGGAACCCGCAGCACCCGAGCCCTCGCCTGCAGGGCCTGCTCCGGCTCCCGTGGTCGGCCCAGCGCGCGGACCCGCTTCGCCCGTCGACTACAAGGTGGGGCTCCGCAAATTCAGCCGCGGGTCGGATGGTGGTGGTGTGGGAACGAGCGCTCCCAACAAGAGCGAACCTGCGCTCACGGGCTTCAAAGCGCAGCTGAAGAAATTTGAACCGGGGACCAAGCGATCCGAACCTGAGGAACCTCCGTCGGGAACCATCATAGACTTCAAGGCGCGGCTACGGAAGGTGGACGCGGGTGCGACGACAGCGCGACGCTCCGCCGACGGCGCCGACGAGGCCTCTGCGGATGCGGACTCGGGGGCGACACTGACGCCAGCAGACGCACTGTGCGGCGACGACGACGCGCGCAAGCGTGACAGCACCGTGAGCGCGCACAGCGTCGACGGGTCGGCAGCGAAGGCGTCCGCGGGCGGCGGGACCGCGAACCCCAGCGGTAACAGCGGTGGAGCGGAGGAAAGCGAAGACAAGCGTCGCAGCACCGGTAGCATCAGCAGCCTCAAGAAGCTGTGGGAGAGTAAGGAGTCGACTGTGGGGGCGGGTGACGGGACGGTGGCGGGAGCGGCGGGCCAGCTTAGTCCCAAGCTTGCTCCCAAAGCCGGCGCGGCGGCCACAGCGGCGTCGAAACCAGAGGTCCCTGCACGTCGCGACGCCCCTGCAACAACGGTGCCCGCGGCGGCGGACGAGGACGCGTCGCCCGAGGAGAAGCCCGCACCCGCCCAGCAGCGCCGAGTGTGGCCGCCGCCGGCGCCGGCCGACGAGAAGCCGGCTGTGCCTGTGAAGCCCGCCGTCAAGACATTGAAGCCCGTCCTTGTGAAAGCGGGCGGGCCGGCCATCTACGCCACACCGCAACAGCAACAGCAGGGATCGGGAGGTGGCCCGGTGGCGGCGGCGGCGGCGGCGGCTTCCGCCTGCTCCGTGGGGTCGGGTGCGTCCAAGGGAACTCGCGAAGGCGGTGGCGAGGAAGGCGGAGAAGAGAAAAGCGAGCGCGATAGCGTGCTGGAGATCTCGGCGGCTCTGGAGACGTCGCTGTCGTCGCTGCGGGGTGCGTCCGCCGTGTCACCCGGCAGCTGGCTGCAGCTGTCGGACAAGGTGGGGCTGTTCCACACATCGTGCGTGGGGTACGCGGACCGCGTGCCGCCGCACGCGCGCTTCCACTTCCGCGAGCTGCTCACCCGCCTGGAGACACAGGCTCGCCAACTGCGCTGCGCCGGCGCGCGCAACTCTGCGGACAACTCACGCCTGTTCAGCGAGGTGCAGAACACGGTGCGCGATGTTATCAACGTTGTGCAAAGATAAGTGTTGTTGTAGCTCGAACGCTAAGGGGAACGTCTGTAGAGGGACAAGTGGATTTCTAGTGCGAGTGGTGTGAGTGGATGAGTTTCTGGAATGCTGAATGTACAAGTTCCAGAGATTTTACCTCGAGTTTTGCGTGTGTGAAATATTTTTGTGGACTGTGAATGATGGTTTTGAATTGTGATGGATGAAGTGTCGTATGCTATCTGACAGGAGGAGAGAGTGGACTGAGGAAAGGAATATTCTAAAGAGAAATTGAATGATGGCGTGAAAGATACTGAGTATCTATTATCTAGACATTACATGCTGTGAAAATGACATCTACTGGGTTGATGTTTTAATGTTGCCCAGATAGATTCACTATCTCCTATATATTTTAAAAAATTGTAGGGTGTCAGGATGTACTTTAGTTAAGTGATTTCCTATAAGCATCTGTATCCCAATTCCCTTATCCTGCCCAATCCCTTCTTACCTGTGATAACTTGTAAAATATTAAGTTGCTTGGCCAAAGGTCTTGCATGCTGATGGATGTGCAGTACAGTATTTGTGGATGTGTTTTTATCATTTTGCCTGGCAAGGAGGAGTATCTAGTAAAAAGACGCTGCAAGGCATATGTTAGGGACCACTCAGTGTAATGCAAAAAATCTTACGTTTGGTGTCCTGGTGAATGGAATTTTTTTTATAGCTTGAAAAAGTGGTGATTTGTGCTTCTTTTATTCTAGAAGGTAGTTAGCAAATCATTGTGAAGCAGTTGAGGGGCAAGTACTGGGAAAATACTCTGATGTGAAGTTGTTTACCATTGTCTACAAGGTGCAGATACTGCCTGCTTGAGGACAGCTTCAGGAAAGGAGCATTGTTCATGCTAGTCTTTGTATTTTATAACTAATATATAGAAGTCCATGAGATTAGACATATTTAGAATGAAATATTTTGTAAAATCCAAAGATTTGAGGAAGTGACCCATTTATTGTGAAATGTCTATTAATCCATCTTGCCTAATTCATTGACAGAAGGATTGAGTTACTGTAAATAAATATGATTTGACAATGTTTTCTCATTCTGTGCAAACAACGAAAATGTTAGGAAAAGCCTAATATTTTGTTAAAAATTACCAAATATTGTTGTACCATCCCTCCCAACTGTAAGTGTAACAGGCATTACAAATACTTGTATTTGTGTGATGTAACTTTGCTGTTTCACCCAGCAGTTACTTATTCGTGTTCACTGTGCGCATTTCATTTGTGTTATATTTGGATTTGTTTTACTATTGGATGCCTCCTAAGATTCTTAACATTCACTGTGGTACTAAATTATATTGAATCAATTTGTACATTTAATGGGGTTTGTTCCTATTTATGCAAAGATGGTTTCTATCATTTATTGATATATGGGTTTGCTACTCAATAGCTCATTGTTTTTAAGAGACTGCTATATAAATATATAAATATATATATATACACAACTATATATATATACTGAAGACACGTTTGCATATGAAGCAAACTTGTGGAAAACTGTATTCCTGCATTTTAGGCTTTTACAAATGGCGTCTTCAAATCTTGCTTTTGTTTATAAGCATTTCTGCAAAGGCTCTGTATTCTTCTTTCTCTTTTGTACTATATCATGCATGTGTTTTGTACAGGTCAACATGTGTTCGTTCTTAAATGTGTACTGTTTCTGTATGGATGTTTGTACAATTAACTTAAATATAGATGAGATTATAGCTCACATTATAATATTCCTACTTGATTTTGATTTTGTTCTTTCTTTCCCTGATGAATTGATTTTATTGACTGCCCCAATATTATGCCCTTCCGTTTCACCCATAAAAAAATAATGCAATCATAAGTTCATACAGTAAATAGCTGATAATAAAATGCAAAGATGAGTTGTAATGTACTTGCTCATTGACAATGCAAGTACAAATTTCAGTTTTTAAGCAATTATCTAATTATGAATAATAACCAGATGTGTACAGCCTAAAACAAGAAGGGGGCAACTATATTTCTGGGCACCCCCTTCCATTAAACTTTTTGTTTACATATATAAATATTTTCCGGTAAATGAAAATTCAAGGAGAATTGAATTATAATTTTAATTATGTCATTAAGAAATAATTGATTTTCTGGTCAGCCATTCGTAGGGTTGCCAGATGGTTTGGAGAGCTTCTTTTCTAAATGCTATATATCAGTTCCCGAAAATAAGCAATAGGGGAATATCAGAAATTTATCATATTATTTTGGAAATGGTGATTTATTACATAGGTCTATGAAACCCCTTTCAAAATTTCCTTCTCACTCTCCCCAGCATATGAATAATATATTCCATTCTGTTTTTGCTGTCTCAAATTTATTTGTTCACTCTATAGCTCTGTGAAATGGCACCAAATTTGCTACTTAAATATGATTAGTTGGCAAACTTCCCTGATGATATAAGGCTTAAGGTAAATATTTGATATTGCTAATTACGTTATTTACTTCTGTAATGTGTATCCGTCATGCCCATTATAATCTGTACATAATTACAAGTTCAACATTTCTGAAAGTAGAATTACATTGTCATCCCCAATGCACTTGATGCTAAAATGACACTTGCATTGTTCAAGGAATTAAATTGTTTCATGTACATGACTTGAACAGAGAGAAGGAGGGAGGCTATGGGGATGTGATACCCATGAAAATTTTAAAAGGTAGCCTGTAGTCTTAAGTAATAAAACATTTTATTTCTGAAAATATTTCCAATCTTTGATTTCCTTCTTTTTAATCTTACAATTTGGGGAAGTGTTCTACATTTAGGAAAAGAAGCTCTTCTAGGATCTATATCTTATTTAATTCTCCTTGTTCGTTGAATAGTAAAATGTAGCATTTATTTAAATAAAGTTAAATGGAAATGGGTGCCCAGAAATGAAGTCCCCCTCCCCTCTCCCTTGGTTTTTCGCTGTGGACACCTAAGATTAGAAAACATGCACGGTTTTAAATGTATTAAATAAAATAAAAGAATAGACATTTATCGATAAATCGCACTCGTTTCGTTACGGTAATACAGCAACCATGTTACAGATTTTGGCTTCCTTAACTCAACCACGTTTTACTTTCTCGTATAATACGTATTTAGTATTGTAGAAACACGTTGTAACTACTCCGTGAGAGGAAACACGTTGGGCGTCATTAGTAAATTGAAACCAAAAACTGATTTGCTGGACGCCAGGCCGCGGGAATTAGGCAGAGGCCGAATTATGATGGATCTTGTTCGTACAACAATGCAATGGTAACTTATGGTAGTTGGGTCAGGGCGGCTTCGGGTTGGATGGTTTTCCATCCACTGATTAGAAAGTAATTCCTGGCAGCCAAGTGGCTATCAGGGCGTTTATTTAAAAAAATGAAATTTACACACAAATGATGTTCAATTATTTGACATTAAATTACAATTTTTCTAGAGAATGTTATGTTTCACTTTGAAAGGTCAGTATTTACACAGGTGAAAATTGTTTTATAGATTTACGCAGTAATCACTGCACGGTTTTGATAGGATTGAATAGTTTGTTCTACCTGGTTTTAGGTCGCAGAAGTATTTTATGGTTAGCGTCACAATAGCCGAGCTAAGGTTGTCGTACATGAAGGCTTCCACGGCTCGAGTCCATTACTTCTAGGCTGTCCGGGTGACGCCGCGTCGTTGGCAGATAGGCCGACGTTTCGCCTGTCATGTCGCAGGCTTCTTCAGGGTAGTGCGACATGACAGGCGAAACGTCGGCCTATCTGCCAACGACGCGGCGTCACCCGGACAGCCTAGAAGTAAGGTTGTCGATGACTGGAGATGGCTGCTAACAAGATAAGTGCGGCAAACCTATACCTTCGTCTCTATTGGGCCCTAATGTAGTCCGCTTAGCTTAATACGGCGCCTTTCGCGGGATCGGAATATTGTTTTAAATGTTCGTAGTTTACCGAATGGCACTCAACTGGTTTTACCCGGTCATTGCCTGCAGATTGACTCAGTTCCACTCTCCCCAACGATCGGCACAAATGGCGTTCTTGTTGTTCGCTGTACGTTGTAATTTTTAAAATGATCGGCCGAAAGGTCAGTACAATCCGACTAGAAATAAACTGATATTCCAAAAGAATGTTTTACGAAACGCCGCGTCACACATGGAAGACTACGTGGCATGCTCAGCATCTGATCTGGTCTGAAATCGTGTCTGTAATCGGTGCTCTGCTGCATATGCAAAAGAAAGGTTCACCACCTTCCTTTTCTCTTCGTAGAGACACGAAACACTGTTTATTTCTCTATGCCTCCTCTACTGTCGTGATATTAGTTTGGAGCTCTCATTTGTAGGTTTGTCTTTCCGCGACATCTTATACTCAGTTCTTCCTCTCATGGGATGTAGTACACACAGAGTGCATCTTCCATGCGCTGCGTTGTGGAATTTTCCTAAATCGAGTACCATTTGCACTTTCTTTCGGTAAAGGAATTTTCCACAGTTTAGACGCAGTATGACGATGGTGGTCTGTGGCCGAAGATTTCCATTTTCCGAGGGCGGTCCTGCGGCGCACCCTCGACTGAACCTAATGTGCTGGCGACGAGCGCACGCTCCATAACCCAGAGCGCTAAATGACAAATCTAGGCGGAAAAAGACCCTATCCTTAGTGCTGTAATATCAATATTTTATATTAGTAAATTTGATCGTCCATATTGGAGAAATGAGATTTGAGAGTGGGTTTATTTTTTCGGCTGAGATTGCTACCTTGGAAGAGTGCACAATCGTCAATGAAAGTCGAATGGCCATATTGTAAGTAGATGGAGACAATGCCGACCATTTCATAAAAAATGTTGTTCTAAAATGATTGAAACTTGTGTACACAGTGAGACGCCAATTGCATCCATTCCAACATGATATAGTGACAACTCCCACTATAGCATTAACAATTAAAAAGACATTTTAAATCCCACCTGTCTCCTAACCCATTTACCGCACAATAAGTTTTGCTATTTATGGTGCAGGGCCGGATTAATGTGAGGGCCGGGCCCTGGGCTATCCTCCAAGAGTAGGCCTCCCACCAATACGGAATAATAAATATTACAAAAAAGGAAAAATACATGTCTCATCTATGAACTGTTTATAATGATGGAAAACATTTAAGAAAACAAATCCATACATTCTATCTTTAAAATGGTTTGCCACGTGCAAATATTGGAACCACCGGATTCGAATCTGCGTCCTTCTGTTTACTGAACAGAGGCTACTGCGTGTTGGTACGAATGGAATGAAAGGCGAGTATAAAGCAGAAGGCCCCGGGTTCGAATCCTGCTAGGTTCAAATAATTGCACTTCGTGGCAATCCACTTTCAACATGACCATTTGATACTGTGGCGTCATATCTGTCGCCAGTACAAACGTACTATATCAGCCACGTGGACAGCGCTGGCGG
>BOPP01000120.1:1534093-1574644 GCA_017312745.1 Gryllus bimaculatus | reverse complement strand
AAGAGACGCTGGGCTGCACAAAGGCTAGGAGGAAGCAAGGGAAGTTCGTGGGAGGCAACGTGGAGACCCCGCGGACCGGCGGAAACGCGTCGGCGGACACTGCGGGTGACGCAGTTCCGTCAGCCTGCCCAGAAAGGTATATAAGCGAATCCGACCTAGCTCGATCTTCTGTTTTCATCTGATTCTTGGGCGCGTCGGTAAGGCGTCGTGTGGGTTGTGCGCGGCGTTGCATTGTAATGCATAGGCGACCGAGGCGGGGAACCGAAGCCGGCGTGCTACGTCGTGACGGTAGGTGCGGCATACTCGCTGGTAATGTCTCGCGTAAGGTACTGGTGCATCACACCGAACATGGTAATTAATTATCGAGCCAGCGGTGGTGGTAACCAGGAAGTTCCTTCTTGTAACGGTCATTTATTTGTAATATTGTATATAGTATTATGGTGTCGGAGTATTTTATTTCTAATAAATACTAAATAATTTACAAGCCGTTCACGTCTGTAATATATTGCCCCGCAAGACGCCACAGACGTAGAGGGATAGATATGGTGGCAGCGGTTAACGAACTTTACCACGCACGTGTAGTGTAAGTAGCGGTTTAGGAACTACCACGCAAGTGTAGTGTATGCAGCGGATCACGAACTACCACGTAGGTGATAGAATGGTGGCAGCAGTTCACGAACTACCACGTAGGCATAGTGTAGGCCAGCGGTTCATGAACTACCACGCAAGTGTAGTGTATTGTAGTGGTTCCAAGCACGCAGTTTATGGTTAGTAAACGACCACGCAGTTGTGTATTGCGGTGTTCGTCTGTGGTAGGCAGCGTCACACGGAAGCACGCCAGAACGGCAGGTAGTATAAATTACGCCAGTAGGGGCTTTCATCCGTCCATGGGTATTAGTGAGCGAGAAGGGATAGAATTCTGCTGTTCACGTTCCAGATTAGGTCGGTATTGTTAAGCAACAGCTATAGGAAAGAACAAAACAACCCAGCAGTTAGGGCGCTTTGGCCACAGCGGGACAGTGCATCGAGGACAGCGGACCGTACGCGCGGAAGTGGAAAGTTAAAATTTGGCCGCAGGTATCCGCCGGAGAAAGATTAAATAGTGGGCGAGCGAGCAAGGCTCAGCCAGGGAATAGTTCGACGTAAATATATTCATAGTGCGCGAATAAAAAGTAAAACGCGATGAAAAACGTGCGAGTACACCGCGGGGCGAAACTTCAAGCAGAACGACGGGAAGGAAGGACGTGTTGCAAGCCAATCCATACATCTCATCACGACACCCGTCACGCGCGAACGTGCACGGATAAGCAGCAGGAAGCAGCCACGGACAAGCAGTGGAAGCCAAGGGTAAGTGTGTTCTTTTGCAACGCGTAAGGCACTGTTCGAAAGCAATGGCGCATTTACTGAGATTTCGTAAGGAGGGAATGATCCGAATCGCCAGGGATTTAGAATTGTACTAGATGGTTCGGAAACAAATCCGACTTTAAAGAAATTAAATATTAGAACATGAGGATTATTCCGTTGAATTAACAGAGGAATTGGGGCAACAAACATGAGAGAGATAGGAGAATATTAGAAGAAAGGGAATATCAGTTAGAACTGCGAGAGCGCAGAATGCCCAGACGGGCGAAACAAATTCTGAGATTCGTTCGGAAGCGTCAGGAACACGCGAGGGATTATATTAGAATAGGCCAATAATTGGTAGATTTAAAGGAGAGCAGGACGACATCTAAGCGCGTTTGAAAGCCAGTGCAGGCAATTGAAAATCTGCGAAGAGATTGGGTTGTGAATTTAATAGGATTACTTCCGGCATAATGTTAAACCACATGGCTTACTTTAGATGAACAAGAAGAAGCATTAGATTATGCGGGTTGAAATCGAAATTATTAGAATTGTACAGGTTTGATGCCGAGAAATTCGGCAGTTGTTTAGGAAACATAGCAAAAACGGAGCAACCTGGAGCATATTCGCGAGGGAATTGTTAAACTGTGCCAGAGAATGGGTAGCGGACTTAAAATAAATACATTCGAGGGTTTATTGAATTTGATCGTCGCCGATCAATGAAAGCACAAAGTTCCAGGGGATATGCGGAACACTTTGTGGATAGATGGGCCGAATTTTCGAATCCGCTTGAGTTCGCGAAGAGGCTTGATGCGTACGAGAATGCGCGGCAAGGGTGGAAGAAGCCACAGTTACCATCTTTTCCGGCCGGAAAGAACATTCCGGAAAGAACACGGAAACAACAGGGCACCTGTTGTCCTCACGTGGGCACCCAAGCGGCAGGAACGTACGAATGGGGTAGAAAAAACATAGCGCAAAGAAAGAATTCGAGGCACCTTATGTCCGCAAGTGTTATGAATATCAGTCGACAACGCACTTGATTAAAACTGTCCGCGGAAACAGGGCAAATCAAATAAATCACGTGTGTGAACCCGAGGCAAGGGAATTCTTGAGGCAGCACATTGTGGCAGGGACTGTGAATGAAACAGCCGACTGAGATCTTGAGAGACACGGGGCGCGTCATTTGATCTTGTATCGCGAATCTAGTCACAGATCGAGATTATACGGGCGAATCGGTCTGGATAAAACAGTCGCTTCATTCAGCTGCATAATTTGCCGGTGGCGGAAATTCCGCCCTAAATTCAGAATTAGGTAGTGATAATGCACTAGGGGCCGCTATAGTGCCGAAGGAAACGAACTTAATTATTATCTTTTGAATAACAGAACGTATCAACTTCTGCAAGATATAAACAGGGCTGTAGAGCAGAACAAACAGTAAACATGTTACGCACGCGCAGTAAGGCTGCGACGGAAAGTAGGACAAAAGGGAGAGGATGCGGGGACCCGCAGATAGGATTGCCGGAGGCGGAAGGCGACCCTCACAGCAAAGCGCGGGCATGACGAGCATGAGCCCGTCGAGGAAATTCCGGAAATCTGTCTATTAGCAAACAGAGAAGGAATTAGAATTGGCTGTACCGATCGCTGAAATGTTGAAAGTAAATACGGAACAATCAGCGCGGCGGCAAAAGGGAGATGAGGCGTGTAAATAGTTTGTTTAAAAACTATTAAAGATGTAAAAGCAGAATCAGAAGAGATACATATTTTGCTTCGAATTCCTTATTATTTAGAAACGGAAGAGCAAAAAGGGCGACATTTATGAAATGTTAGTTGTGCCCGGTACAATTTCGTGGGCCTATATTAAAGATTTGTCATGAAGTGTCAGTGCCTCATCTAGGAATAGCTAAGTCGAAAGAACAATTTGTCGAAGGCACTTCTTCCTGGCACACTTGTTTAAGAGATGTGAGCAATTTGTGCGTTCATGCGACAGCTGCCAGCGCGTAGGTCATAGCGGTGATCGGAAGAAGGCACCTTTAGTTGTTGGTCCCCACTATAAGAGAGGTCTTTTCCGCGATTGATTACGATAGGCCCGTTGTTCAGAGAAGCATGTACCGGAAATGTCCAACGTACTTACTGCTATTTGTGTTGCGTCGAGGTACCCCGAAGCAATACCAGCTTCCAGAGATCTTGCAAACTCTACTGTCATTGATGCCGCTTTGCAGTTGTTCAGCCAGAACCGGTTCCCACGGTAAATTCAATACGGATCAAGCGCCGTGCTCAGAAGCACGCTGCTGCGCAGATATCGCAAATTAAATTCGGAAATTTAATTGATCCAAGTTCAGTTTATCATCGCAGACCAATTCGGTTGAGGGCGTATAACATAGTCAATAAATAGGCTGTTTTAAAGTTCTGTGTCTTGAAGCTGGAACCTGATGGGAAAACTGACCTGGATTCCGGCCATACTGTATCGCTTTACGAACAAAGTTTTCTGAAAGTTTTGGATTCTCGTCGCAGGAATTAGTATTCGGTAGAAATTTAAAGAACTCCTATTACGTTTGCTTTACGAGAATATCTCTGGAATAGAGCCGGGAAAGTAGCGAAGTAACGGGTATATATTTCGTCTTGCAAATAGATTAAAGGTAATTAGAGAACTCAGCTCATGAAAAACTATCGGCACTTCAGGTGAAGAGAAAAACCGTGTATGATAGGAAAGCGGTGATACGTACTTTTAACGTAGGAGATAAAGTATTAGTGTTTGCTCCGAACAAGGTTCGTAAATTATCTAGGTGCAATGGATAGGACCGGAGAGATTGTAGAGAATGTGTCTGACACCGAATGTACGTCATTCAAAGTGCCGCAACAAAAGTACAGGCAAAGGTATATTCAATGTCAATATGATCAAAGCATACGTACAAAGGACAGAGTACGTTAACTTTATTGTCAATCAAAGAACAATAAGGTGAATTTATGGAGGAGCGAATTAGAGAAATACGCCCTTAAAACTACAACCGGAGGAATTTGATGTAGAGGCAATGCTACGCAGCACAGAAAATGGAGCCGAAGGAAGAGAAAAGGCTGAGCAGAGCTTGTAATAGAGTTTGGGACAATCTTTTCTGATAGGCCAGGGCGTCACTAAAAACGTTCAGATGGACACGAGTTGCTGGACTGAAACTGCAAGGTGAGGAGCGCTCCGTATCGCACGTCACACATCGCCAAACTAAAATCCTCAGGATGAAAATCACGAAATGCCTAAGGGATGCGTATCATCGAGCCTTCAGATTCTGATTTCAACATCCCCATGATTTTGGGGAAGCACCCGATAAAAAAACACCCAGGCCATGTATATGACTACCGCAAGTTAAATCAGGTTTATTCGTACTGAATATTTTCCGCTTTCCGAGTTAGCCAGAGCGAATTTGAAAACAGTTGAGCGTGGGCCAAAATCATAACCAACAACCTGACTATGTAAAAGGATTCTGGCTAGATCAAATGAGGCGAGCGAAGTCACGGTATGCCACCTTTACGACAAAAATTCCGGTCTTATACACCCTTAGGATTGCCTTTTCGGGCATAAAAAAATGCACCATATGTTTGCAGTAAGCTTATTGGAGGCACTACTGAGGATTGCGCGGGATTCGCCGTCCACATATATGGACGACATAGCAAACTTTAAGTGACCAACTGGGAATGATCACTGCAAACATTCTCAGAATCGTATTCAAAAGTACGTGAAGACGCAATTTAACGCGTAGCAACCAGCGAAATGTTAAAGTTCGCCAGGAAATCGGTTACGTTCTTTAGGATACAGATTGGCAGTGGTCTGATGGACCAAATTGAAAGCCAAGATTCAAGTAATAAAGACATATCCACGACCTACGACAAAAAAGGAAATCGGTAAAATTATAAGTCTGATATAGATTATTAAACGGTTCATCAGAAAATTTCTCGGAGAAATAGCTGCGCTCACTGGATCTATTGAGAGGGAACCACATAGGCAAGGCACAATTCTGGGTCGGAAGAGTGCGAGAACTCTGTTTATACAGCTTCGCGGACGGCACTGTGTCAGGGGCAGTCACAACATGTACCTTGCTCCTCTCGTACACCATAATCATATTATATATATATTTTAATAAATACTAAATATTTACAAGCCGTTCACGTCTGTAATATATTGCCCCGGCAAGACGCCACAATACATGATGTACTGTTGATACTGTTGGCAGCTCGTTGGTTAGTGCGTTCGCTTTCTACGACGCAAACCTGAATTCGATTCCTCGCCGGGGTAAAATGATGACAGTGCACTTTTTGTACAAATATCCAGTATCTATTGTTGTGAGACGATGGGAAAGCTCACCTTAAGATTAAGAAAACTATATACGGTGGAGGGATGTCTTAGTGCTAACCACACAAACCCTTTATCTCATGGCCGAAAGGCTGGGCCGCCGCTGGCCGAGCACAGAACAGATATACTATACAATATTGTTCAAATATTACACAATTCGAACACATATTTAAATCAATTTTGCCCAATAAGAAGGTAAACGAAAACTCGAGGGAGGAGCATGGATCCCCCCTGGATCCGCCAGTGATTCCACAAATCTGGCAACAATAATTATCTTCCTAAGACAAACCCATCTAATGAAATTGTTAGCCTATAGCAGGCCAGGACAATTAAAACTAGTGGTGCTACAGAGTGCCATACACTTTTTCGTATTTGTAAGTTCCACTTTATTTTCAGTTGGGTCTGCATTTTCGGTTTTGTCGCTTCTTTTTCCGCTTGACATACACAGTTCTATAAGGGAACTGTAATTGCTTCCCTTGGCAAATATAACTCCACTGATAACACTTCTCAGTGAAACGCTTTCTCGTGGTTCTCAAACATCACGCGGAGGCATCCTGTCTATTTAAAGGAAAACAATATGAAGCATTTTTGAGAAAATGTAGTAGAAGCTCCATGTAAAGAACCCCCAAATATTGACTTCTCCAATAGAAATTCGGAATGGCTCAAATTCAGTCAGATCGATCTTGGAATATTAATTATGGAGAAAATATTCGTTGCCTTTTTTGAAACACTGTTGTTTAAAATACTCAAAATTTCACTCAAATTCTTGCTAATACTACTCATTTATTCAAGAAAATAGAGACTTATTTTTGGAATGGGACGCTTGTTACAAAAAAGTAATAAATTTAATATTGTTTGGCATACGTGCAAAAATTATCAGAAAAGGGCATAGTATTTTTACGCATAAGTAACAGGATGTGTATTTCTTTCCTTCTTTCACTAATTACCCTTCCAGACCTTTCCAGTGTTTGTGGTGTTAAGTATGCTCAAAGTTAGTAAAAATTGGTGTAATTTTTGTTGTTAGGTCTTGATGTAAGTATGAGACCTAGTTTCAAGGTAGATTGCCAGCATGGTCAAAGAGATGGACACAGGCATCGCACAAGAATTTGGAGTGTGGGGCTTCTAAAAGACGTATGGCAGTATAACCAATGAAATCAGCAGAAGATATGGCTAAGTTAATAAAATTGGACCAGTTCTTCACTGTTCAATTAAGACAAGTGTCAGAAAGGAGTGGTGACTTTGCAGAACCTGATCAACCTGGCAATGTTCCAGTGTTCCAATGTTCCAACAACCATTTCGGTTGTTGATCCTGGCAAAGAAAAGGCAGAAGTAGTAACGGGTCGTTTATTGTAGAACATATAGAGAAGGAGGCTCATAGTGGCTCATCTTATGTAGAAGCTGAAGTTGAGGGTCCACCTCGAGGCAAAGTCATGAGCAGTCAACGGAACATTGAAGGCTACGATTGTTTTGAATAGGAGGTTAAAAGCAGGTGCGGATCTAACGGGGGGATGAGACATTTATATAGTATCCCTAGGATGTGACGGGGAACTATAACAACGAAGGGGAGTATTTTGATGACCTAAAACATCGCCAAAAATGATCGATAAAATACTCTTGAAATGTTTTTAAAATACCCTGAAAGCAAAGAAAGTGACTAAACATTATCAAAACCAATTCAGATGCGTCTCAAGCTGTTGGATGTGTTACTGATGTAATCGCATACGCGGATCGAGGCCCCCAACTAAAAGGTCTTGGGAAAAAAAATTAAAATAGTAAAAGTGCAGGAAAAATAAAAATGAGAATCGCAAGAAAAAAAGGAAAAACGTCTAAAATGTACCGAAAAAATTACCGCGCATTCTGTCCTTAGCCTTTTAGTTACGAATGGGAATCCTGAATCTCGCTTTATTTAAGGCTAAATGTACTAGTTCAATTTGTTACCACCACGTAGCTGCACCAAATTAAGCCAAAATTACTTTACTAATTACGTCTGAACAAGTGGTTCGATTTCCAATCAGTAAACGATATAGGATTTGTATTTAATATAAAATTTATGCTAAGAAGCCTCTTTGAAAAAAATTGAAAAATTAATTTTGAATTTTTTAAAAAATAGTTTTGGGAAGAAATTTTAAAATGTGGGCTTATAGCGCGATGGCGAAGTGCTTCCCGAATCCAACGCCGTATCAATCGTCCAAATCGACTGAATAGGCGAGTCGTAAAGTGAAATTTGGCAAAACATTATGCCCCCTTCCCCCATGCCACTAACCCCGCCGCGCGTTGGGGCACCAGCTCCGAGGGGCACGGAAGCATTCCGTAAGAGATAAGAGGGGTGGGCTGGGAGCGAGGCAGGCAAGCAGGCTCTTGTGGCCCGACGGAGATTTGTCATATAATGCTTTCGTTATTTTCCGCATCACAACATTGGTTTTACATTCTCGTATACGTAAGCATAAATGGGACAAGGTGATAAAATGGGCGAAGAGTCATAATGAGATTAGGTGGGGAATGTGGACCAAATGGGAAAAGGGGCGAATGAGACACAGGAACACAGTTGGACAAGGGGGAAATGGGACAGATTGGACATCGGGACAAAATGAGCCCATAGGGCAAACGGAAAAGGGTGAAAAGTGGGACAAAAGAGATATGGAGAAAAGGAACGGCATGTACAAAAAGGACAAGGGGACAAATGGGACATTTTTTACAGAGACTTATGACCACTGGTAAATTCTAAATCCGAGACTCGTCTAAAATAATTTAATGACTGAATGATTAATGATTTTTTTAACGGCCGTTGCTATGAGCGCGATCTTAATGCGTTGTTGAGGTGGTTGCTTCCTAAGGAGATACCACAAATGTAATTACCAAAGCTATTTTTTTAACACACCGAATCGGAAACGCGGAAGTGTTTTCCGTGTGCAAAACAGCTATTTTTTTCAGTGTGTGAAAAATCGCGAAGTGTTTGCCTGACACATTGCATTTCGCTCACGGCGTATTAAAAACGGGCGCATGGTTTTCCCGCACTCGACTCGTGCGTGAATCACCTGCTTTGCTTTTTTTGTTACGTAAACTACTGAATTAATATTAGCCTTTTAACATTTCAAATACTGCCGCTAGAAAATAATATTGTAATTACTGTATATTCCTCTGTACAGTTCTAAACCCATGAATACAATGGAACAAAAATTGTATTTTAATTTTTTTAACATGGCACAGCTATCAGACAAATCTACAAACATTCCAAAAAATATTTGATTTTTAGGATCACTTTTGAAACTTTTTTCGTTCACCCGGCGGAATTAAAACTTTCTTTTAAAAAATCAAAATTCTAAAATCCATTTAAAAGTTTCAATTTCGAGGCAAAAGAAATTTTAAACATTTTTTAAAAGTTGAGAAAATTTCACATACAGATTCATTATTTTCAATGGAAATTCATACAGCCAATTCAATGAAAAAAATCTAAAACTTCGTGAAAAAAATTGTATTTTCAATATCAAGCGGGGCCACTTTTTACCCTCTTAGAGCTTTTGTTTAGATGTGGGCGCTAAGCGCGATGCCTCCTGCGACACCTCTAGAGATCTCAAGGGGTGAGTCGCTCTGGGTCGGGATGATGCTCATGCTCTTAATTTATTAATTAAAAACACTTTCAATTGATTGTTTAAATGTTGCCCGTCGGAATGGCGAGCACACATTTCTTCAAAATGACACTATTTTATTACATGGACATTTAATGTCTTTGAAACTACGCAATCCCTTTCCTTGTCCACTAGCGTTAGTCATTTAATTCTAGGCAGAGGCCCACAATGATATATTTTGGGTTATGATAAATAATAGAGATATTGTCAGGTATCAATATATTGATACCTGACCATATCTCTATTTATTTATCAAAATAAAAAAGGTATCTACTTCACCAACAATCCAATTAATATTTTGGGTTACCTCGTCGTAGAGAATTACTCGTCGCCGTCTTGCGTATTTGCGCTCAAATCACGCACCCCAGGCCGCTAGAGAAGGAGCGACGTCGCTAGTCCAAGGGATGGCGCAGGCTCACGATGCGTTGGATTAGTCTTGGGTCCACAAAACGCACCGATGACTGGATTGAAGTTCCTCGCTCTCATACCGATGATGATGTGTGTTTTTTTCTCGCTGGTTAGAGCCGTCATACGTTACTCTACCCGCGTCGGAGTGCACGTTGCGGCAGGTTGCTTATCGTGACAAGTGCTTCTCGGTCGTTCTGGAATAAATTACGTTGTCTTTGTTATTTATTTGTCTTGATAACAGTTCCAAAAAAAGCACCGGTTCCACATAGGATGGCACCGTGAATCGAAAACTTTGTAGCTTTCAAATTGCGGTTTCAAATAGTCACAGATCTCGAAGGTTTTTTTATTAAAGAAATGCGAATGAAAATCACAAAACAGCCTCTCTCGATGGATTTCAAATAGCCTCTGCTTCTTTCATTTCTGCCCTGTGATACCATCTCTCTAGTCCATGCCCTATGGTCACGTACGTGTCGCCCTATGCCTCTGTTGGCTCGCTTAGCTACTTCTAGAATATGCTATGGGTTTGTGGATGCCTATTGGTCGGTCCAAATCCCACTTTGATGACCTACATAATCTGATCGTGCTAATAGGTTGTCATTGTTTTGCTACTGTTGACGATGGGTGGCGGGGGGAGGGACATCTGCTGAGAGCCGACGCTTTGGGTCAAGAATTACAGCTAGTCCTAAAGAAGTAACGAGGGGGCATATGCGAGATAAAGATAATCCGCGTTTTCCAGGCATCGCGGTGTCCAGTGCAGGTTGATGAAGGTCGAGTGGATTCTTTGCTTTTGGGGGTGGGAGTCCCAGATGGGAGATGTCTTCAGACTCTTTGTTGCAAGTGGGAGTGGCTTTGGAAGAGGGTTTAAACAAGAGTTTATACTATAAGCTGACGACTGTGACAATTGAACACCAGAAAAACTGTTCTGGAATGTACTGAGCAGTTACCGACCCTAGTAATAAATATTTCGGAGGGGTCCTTGCCCGGCGAAGTCGAAGCAGATGCTTGTAAGAAGAAATGAGAGTTTGTTTGTAAGATGAAAGATGCCGTTCAGCATGTTATTACACTTCATAATGTGCTGTATGTTGAATTGTCATTATTTATGCTAATGAGTATATATGTAGACATGTGATGTATGCCTTTGTATAGGTGAGTGTATGTGACGCGCGCGCGTGTGTGTATGTATGAGAGAGAAGAGACGTTGTACACCCTAATATCATGATCACGAGCCGCCACTGTCTCTGGGGATGTACCAGACAGAGTAATATCGATATTATCCAAAGATTTTTGAACAAAGTGCTATGCAATATTGTCGAAACATCTTGTTATTTAAGAAATAAAGATTTACACAAAGACCTGGGAGTTGAAGCAGTGGAAGATGAAATACAAAGGTTCGCGAGAAAATACTGATCACGAAGAAAGGCTGTACCAACACGAAGTAATTCTTCACCAGAACACAGACCTAGTGAGATGGAAGAGAAAGAAAGCTTTCGAACTAGTTTAAAATGACGTGACAAAGTGTTTTTAAGAACTAAGAACAAAAATAACAGTGTAAATATCAGTGTAGCTACAAACACAAGAGTGTTTTAAAAACAATATTTAACTAAGAGGACACTAATGGGTTAGCTCTTAGAACAAATTTTATTTAATATAGTTTAGGTACCAAGAAAATTGCTTATTAGTCTATAGGACTAAATTGTAATGTTTATGAAAAAATAGTTCTTACATTAAGGACAGGTACATTTTTTTTAAACTTTGAGTACTTTTCGCACAATACTGCGTGAAATGTGTGCAATATTAAAAAAAAAATATCAAAAACATACTTTTCTGGAAACGGCTCCAATTTTTTTCTTTGAAGTTTTGGTAGGGATATTGCTAAATGCACTCTAAAAGATGACATATACTTCATTTTGCCATATTCTTTTGTTTTTTCCAAAATTACAAAAAGCCATTTTTTATTTGTCTCTCACGTTCTTAATATTTACATTAGGGGCAATGTGTTTACATTATTGTATTTACGAGTACATGTGCTTCTGTGTATATGTTATAATGTCATATAAAGTTTCTCGAAAATTTAACAGTTTTCTGTTAGAATGAGCTCAAAATTCCGCATTTTCAGAAGCACTAAAACGCCATTCTCAAAATGGCTTCAAATTATATTCTCACACTTTTCTAACAGTAGTGCCAATTGCACTGTTTAGTATGACATATTCAATTTGTTCTTTTATTTTTCCCAAAATTACAGAAATGTATTTTTTTAAACATATTACTCACGCCGTTAATACCACACTTCCACTTTCTTTTTTAAATCTTTTGTATTTGTGACTGGAAGTGTTTGAAATGATTTCATATGAAGTTATTCGGAAAGTCAGTAGTTTTTTACGAAAAGCGCTTTAAATTTCGCATTCATAATAACTCTTAAACACCTTTTTCTTAAAAACGGCAGTAAATGTTTCAATGAAAAGTTCCATGTAGACGAGGTTTCTCCCTTTCTTAATATTCTTTAAGTAATAGTAATCCGTTTCTAGCAATACGATAGCAAGCCGAAAAATAGACAACATTAAAAGAATGAACATATTTGAATATAAGTGTCTTCACAAAGAAAATTCTCATGAAAACAAAGACACTTTTTACTTTAAATTCTGATGTACATAACTAACGAACTACAACTACCCGTCAAAGGATACCTAAGTTCAACTTGAAACTATCACTTTATCAAAAAAAGTACCCTAATAGAGGACGTTATCAACTTTACAATAAACTAGGCAATGATATCAAAGACCTAAACAACATTATACATTTAAAAGTAATTGATAAGAGCTTTCCTGTTTAACGTGTTCCTACAGTGTAAAGGATTTTCAAAATTACAATTTCCTAAAAATATAAATAAATAAGAAATTTCCTCAATTCCATTAGACTTCTGTTTCATGTGAAACTGTTTCAAGCTGAAGCAAAGAAAAAGAACTGATACTCACATACTGTGAAATAGCAGAAGAAAAAAACTGGTCAAAACTTGCCTCCTAACATTCAAGTTATAAATATTTGATGTATACTATGTTAATTGATGTAGTTGAAACATAATTGATATGTTTATAATGTAATTTTAAATTAATGTAATATTTATTGATGTAATATTATACAGTAGTAGCATTAAATATCCATATGAAATGTTAATCTAATTAGCAGATAATTTATTACTGTTAATATCTTAAATCTAACTGCAACAAGTATTGTATTTCAGGCAATGACCCATCTCGATCAGGTTTTGTTTAGTTTCCACTGACCTTTGAGCAAATGCTGAGATGGCCCTTGTTTGTCTCTGAACAGTAATATAACTTCGCTCTCATCTCACCCAAGGCATTCATATGACCTCATCATACTCCGGATTGTAATTTGTATATGTGACTCAATAAATATTATTATTATTATTATTCATTATTATTATTATTATTAATTATTATTATTAATATTATTATTAATATTATTATTATATTATTGATTATTATTATTATTATTAATTAATTATTATTATTATTTTATTATATTATTATTAATTATTATTATTATTATTATTATATTATTATCTATATTATTATACTACGTTGTGCGGCAATAGATGGCAGCTGACAAGAGTGTGTGACGAGCAGTGGGAAGTCCGAATAGCTAGCCCAGACCAAAGAAAATAGAAAAATAATACGAGAAAGTCTGTGCCATTCTGTAACACCACTAGTTATATTATGGTTATAATTGTAATTTCGGCGGGTTAATTCAATGCTCCACGACGAAACGTGTACAGAGCTATCTAGTGGTATATCCAGGAAAGTGGAGGTCTGATGAAATGTGAAGGGAATGCGGCGCAACGAGTAGAACGAACAACTGAGCACGAGTGTTGTGCAGTGGCGTCAACTTATCGAACTTGCCGCCAACCGTGTTGTGTTAGTGATCATAACCTCTTCTTCATATTAAACTTATAAGTAAGGTTACTTCTTTAATTACTATCATATTGTAATTGGCCCCAGAAACTAATATGGATTTGGAAGGCGAGTTAGAGCCATACAGAAATGCAGAAGCTTATAGAAATTTGCAGCCGGCTACTCTTCCAAACCACGTTGAACAACATCTAGATTTTTTGGATATTAATGACGGTGAGTTTTTAAGAAATCGTACTAACCACAAACGTTGGAAGTAAGAATGCCCTTTCTTGTGAAATATTTTCTTTAGGAGCCATATATTTTTATCTGACCAAATTCCATATTCGTAGCACTCAATCTAAATTTGTAATGTTTTTTCTTTCTCTTTTTTCAGAAGGTTTTTTGCTGTTGGGGTCCAGCAATTTAACAGGGCGTTATTGGACAGGTTCTCTGTGGTATTTTATTGAACCTGAAGCAGCACCCAATGTGGAAAAGTGTCTCACAGGCACAGATTGTGAGAGTGGAGTTTGCAATGGCAAATTTTTAAATGATCAACAGAAGGTATGGCCAAAAACATTGTATAATTACAAATTGACATTTGTGTGTTGCAATGTGTCAGTTATTTTATGGAATTAAAATTGCTCATTGCCTTAACCAATCTACATCATTTTACTCATCTTCCAACTACCTTCTTTCACCATCGAGAAAGTAAAAATTCAAGAACAAATGGTTATTAAGACACATTTAGCTTTCTGCAATTCTGTGAAAAAGATTCTGTAAGAAGGAACACCTAAAGAAATTGTAATAATAATAATGTATTTGCCACATAAATACAGCCTAAGCCATGTATGACAAGTCAGGATATGTACATAATCATACAATGTACAATAAATTAAAATTCAATTCTCATGCTAAATACAAGATAATGGAATGCTAATTAATTTTATAAATGGTAGTAAGAAGACTAAAATCGACAAACAATAATAAAAAAGAGAAAAAAAAAATTGTCTTCATACCTGTGCTGGGTACTTCCTTTATATCCAACAACCTGTATGGGAAGTTTCAAAATGTGTAATATGCAATTGTCCAGAACAGATTTTGTGTTGGATATATTTGCAAAGAAACTTTTCAGTTATATATTAAATTGCTTCAAATCTTGCAAGGGAAATATTTGCAAACTCCTAACAAGCCTATTCCTAAAGTTTAGGGGTGAGTGGAAGCCCTTAAAAAGTTGCAGTTTGTTTTAAGATGGGTCAGTATTGAAATTTAAAAAAATTGATCTTTTACATGTGATAGAGAGGGAAATGTCTCTAGATTTCATAAAAAAACATGTAATATGGAGTCAAAAGCTCACAGGTAGTTTGTTGAAAGTTCATTTGTTAGCTGATGCCCATAATAAAATTCAAATGACATGATAGCCTCAGTAAGTACATTTAACCCAGTTTTAGAATTCCTGTATTAGATTTGAGCAGTGTTTCTGATAAATAAAATGTCATCTCACTGAGAGTTAAAAATTGTGAAAAAATGCTTACTCAACATTGTGCCTTCGGATCTATCACTGAGATGTTATGAATATATCCCGTATCTTCCCAAATAAACATACACCAGCTCACAAAACACTTATTAAATATCATGGCTTTTTGAGGCCAATAATTTAATGTATAGGGTATTGATTTTCGGTGTAATTTCTTATGCACATAATTAACTTTAAAAAATCTTTTGTTAGTTTCCTTGGAATGCTATAAGTTGTTAGGGTAGTCAGTATTTTTTCTACCCTAAATTTGTTGGAAAGCTGTACAGAATTGTCCACGGACTATGTAAAATACTCTCATATTCTTAATTTTACCAAAAAATTGCCTTATGACAAGTATTTGGGGACAGTTTTTAGCTTGGAAGTAATAATTTTTTTATGAAAGCTGTATCACACAATTATATCTTTTTTCTATAATTGACCAAGTTGACACTTGCGTACATTATTCCAGCAATCCTGGTCATTGGTGAGGCTCTGATCCTCACAATTTAATTAGTTTAGCTATCCCAATATTTCCTATTTATTTTGTGCCCAAAACACACAGTATGTTGCTATCCTCTCTAATCTTCCTACAAGGATAAAGTTAGCATAAAATTGCTTTGACATCTCAATGAGAAAAGTCCATGTTAACAAAAGAGAAAGACAACAAATCAAAAAAGGATTGTCCTTTGTCATCCTTACAAGAATCGGAAGAAGAAATGATTTTCTTATTACATTTTTTGGGTTTTTTGTAATTCCAAGAGGATTAGGACTTAATTTTGTTTGTTTTCTTGCTGTTCCTTATTACTTGTAATTACAAAATCTTAAGCAAATCAACTAAGAGCAATGAAACCTAGTGTGGTTGATAAAAGCTCCAAATAATGTTAAAGAACTTCATTACAACAATCCATTTAGTTCACATGTTCTGATTTACATTTTGCATGAATAGATTGGATGAAACATAATGTAGTTGTAATCATATGCCTTGGCTATTTCATACATTGTTGAATTAGTATGTTTGTCTTTCTTTCCTCTGTCAGAATTAGCATTGTGTTTAGTGTGTGTGATTAATGGCTGTTGTGTAATTTGAATTCAACTACCTATATACTAACTTCATATTAACTTTTATAACTACCTTTACCATAATAGGAATCATAAGTTTAATATCTTGTGATATTATCAATAAATTGATTGCACATTTACAGGTCATTATTGGAGAAGATTCTGGTAATATTCAGATTCTTGCTTTGTCAGAAGTGGCTGAAGAACATACTTTCCATTTTTCCTTGTCTGCATGTGCTTGTGATCATGATGATTATGTATGTTCAATTGGTGTATTTAAAGGAAAATCACAAGCAGTGTCAGGGGGAGCTGATTGTGTGTAAGTATTGTTCACTTTTTGATTGAATAGGGTAAAAATTCTAAATGTTCTTAATTGCATAAGGAAAAATGTTCAAATTACATAAGGAAAATAAATCTGCTCCACGTTATATGCAAATCAGTCACTGTAAAGAAGCCCAGAATTTTCTTTGTGATAATACTAAATAATTGATGGTAATGCATTTTTTGTTTTGCAGAATTAAGGTATGGGATGTAGAATCTTTAGTGGCAGAACACACTTATCGACCAGCACACAGCAATCAAGTGACATCTGTTGCTACTCAGCCTACAGATGGTTCTGAGGTATTTGCTTCATGTTCCCTTGATGGCAAGAGTCTCTTGTGGGACTCACGTAATCCAAAGCCAGCCTCAGAACTGTTGAAAGGTACAGCAATGACTGCAGTGGAGTGGCAGCATTCTACCTCACATGTTGTGGGTATTGGAGGAATAAATGGAGAAGTCAGCTTTGTAGATATTCGTCAGCCAAAGCAGAAAATTAGCAAAATAACTTGTTTTCCAAGATCTGTGCATGGATTGTGTTTTGATAGGGGCAGGTAAGTGTAAACATGTTTTCTGTTCCTAAATGGACATCACTTGGATTTGGGTTTTCATCACACGTTTTTTGCTTGTTTTTCATATTCAGTTTCATACGTAATAGTTGACTCATCACTGAGTGGTTGCAAATCTGACCTTTTGGAGGTTAGGGAAAATTTTGCTGTTTTTAATTTATACTTATCATTCAAAATCAGAGAGCTGACAAATTAGTTTCATGCTTACTTTAATATATTCTTTAAATATGAATTGTGAAATACTCTACAAATCTTGCCAGTGAAACATGTTTAAAATGCTCTGGAAAACTGGGAAAAATCAGAGAAATCTGTTTTGGATTCAAGCAGTAGAAATGTTTTCTTTTTATAACTACTTTAATGAAGTTATAATTGTTTTAGTTTGAACAAACTTGCTGTTTGTGGAGATCTGGAAGTTGTGAAAGTGATTGACTGTATGGATGTTGCCAATCCTGTAGTTTGGTAAGTTTACCCCAGAGATTTAATTGTGAACTAAATTTAAAGAAAATGCACTCCACTACTGTGTCTTAAAAAAATCTTGCTTGCTATTTTTATTTTGGAGAAGAAAATAAAAAGGCCCAATCTATGCTATGTAAGTGTGTCATTGCTGTTTTGGTCAGAACCTTGCTGTGTTTACATATTTCTCCAAACTGATATGTATTGACTTGGTTGTTTATTATTTGACTGTAATATATGAGCAAATAGCAACCCACATAGATAAAAATAAATTTTGGTAATAGTTTGTCTGTGTGAAAGTTTAAAGAGGTCAATTACTTTTAATATGATTATGTTTAAGGTGTCTATTGGTTTAAATTAAAGGAAAATTACTTTTTGCAGTTATGAAGATGGGAGACATAATGATTTTGTGCGAGGTCTTTCTTGGCATCCGTCTTCCAATATGCTGTTCTCCTGTGGTTGGGATAAACAGGTGTTGACCCATGCTCCATTACAAGTTCCAGAAGAAGGGTGTGTTAGCAACATGGGAGACTGTCCTGTGGCTTCTTCCCCAGCTCAAAATATGGATATTAATGGCAGCTGAATCGATGAGACTGTACTTTCGTTTTTGAAACTACGTGGTTATTGCACAAAGCACCTTCACAAATTCATCTTTACACCTTCAAATGATATGTTAGGGAGGTTTAGATTGAATGAGGTGATGTGATCAGGTCATATGTGCATACAAAATGTGCATTTCATTGCTAGTTTATGTGATATTTACTAGCATATATATCATTCTTACTTCAGTCTGTGATTATTAATACATTTGTTCTATAAATGTAGAATAGTTCTTGTTTGTAATAAATCCTTTTTAGTCAACTGGTCATATTTTAGTGACATACTAATGAGCCCCTATGATCAAAACTCATTTCAAGCCATGATGAAACCTATTGAAAAAATACTATTAGAACTTGAACTCGCTTGTTCACAATCTTCTCTACATGGATTGTACATTTCATGAACCTTTAAGAATATTGCGGTAACTTGCTATTATCTCAGTTGTGAAGAATTGCATATGGGAAAGGGATCCTGGAGAATCATTATAAGCTCTGTTTGTCTTTGAAAAATGCTTTCAGAGAAATATTTGTAAATAATGCAAAGTGTATAAGGAGACATTTAAGTAAAATATTTAGTGGAAAATTTGGTGATGATACAAACAAATTATAGAGATAACAAAAGTGTACAAAACTTCATCGTAAGGAGAAAACCAGTCGATATATGTCTTGACATTGAAATTATATATGGGCCCCATTTAAAGAATTTTAATTTCAAAAATTCAGAAAAAATATATCTTGAATTCTTGTTTTTATTTTTTATTACAGTTTCTTTTGGGTACTAACTCTATAGAATAAAGAAGAAGAAAAAAAAAAGAGTGAAAGTATCTGATGAAAAATTTATTAGATGAATCAATTCATTAACTTTACCAAAACTATTTTGTTCGTAAACATTGTTGTAAGGTGTTAATGTTTTTTCTTAATAAGAATTAAAAAGTAATGAAAATAGCGAGTACACTTTATTGAGTAAATATTTGGGGTAAAATAGTTATATCTTTTGTAAAAACTTCCATTTCTTTTACGTATTAGGGATGTACTCTTAACAGCTTAACTGTTATTTTTTCACAGTTATTTCGTTTATCCTGTTATTAGCGGTTGAAATTCATAACGTTGCAATCTATTGAGCTAAATACGAACTAATACAAGCTTTCGCGGCAACCATTTTCTACGAGAACAATTTCATTGCAGCTAATAAACAGTGATAAGGAAGTGTTCAAATTATAGATTCATTAATAAATAATTCATCATTATTACATGTCAAGTGTCACAATATTTTTATTGTTTACTACACTGTCTATCATTTAAAAATAAATCTGTCTTAACTTCTTTTTGTCTCATTGCTGCTTATGTGAGATCCACAAATATTTCTATGTCTGATAAAATAAAATGAGTTACGGTTAAATAACGCACATTATAATATTTGATATTTAACTTATTAATTAATAAGTAAAATAGTAATAATTAAAATTAATTATTACTATTTTAGCTGTATGTAAGCAAAAACAGTTTCTCCTCATTATTTTTGGCACTCATCACTTCACTGTGCATGTGTTGCATATTCAAAAGGATATTTGCAATCTATAGCCGAATCACTGTTATTTTAGTAATAGTCTATACAACTTTGCTACTCATCATATCAATTACTATAACTCCTTCATCAGGCTATCCAAGCTCATTCATATCAGCTGTTTCTGTGTCCAAACATGTTTGGGGAATAGTGCAAGTGCCATGGGGTAGCTTCACAAGCTTTACAGTGCTACCAACATTATGTGTTTTGCCTGGTTTAACTCTTAGCAGTCGCCACAATTTATTTAATCCTCAGCAGTCGGCCATGTTAGGTTCCTGGTCATGGACCTGTAATTTTTGAACTGTTATTACGATAAGAGTCGACTGTTATTTGCAATAACAGGTTTCTGTATGGAGAGCATATGCAGAAATTAAAGAAAAGAGAAACGAGAAAAGAAATTGTTGTAAAACTTTACTACAGTCAAAATTGAATCATGGCAAATACAATGCTCTTTTTTTGTCAGTTTTCACTAGTGTCTACAAACACACAAATGAGGGCGACAGGGCAGCGGATGGGTTCCAAATTTGGCAATCAAAATACAGGGGTTGCCGAGTTGCTGGGTTAAGATACCACCAAAAGGGCTATTGTAGAACATTACAAAAATAGCATCTCTCCTGTAACTTTTGGTGACATCTCAATAGTGATAATAGCAAATGTATGAGCCAGCATCTTTTGTCTTTGAAATGTGTGATAGATCTCTTGAGATAAGGAATATACAAATATATACATACAGTTTTTCAAATACAGTAAAAAATAAGACAGGTTAAAAAAAGAGACCTTATAATTGAAATGTGAAAAACAAGTATACTGAAACAAAGAGTATCACAATTGTGTAGAAAGGTAACCTTCAAACTAAACTTCATTGCTAACAAACCCTTGAACAGAGAATCAGCCAGCTCACAGCAAGTACTGGTCACAGAGAGAATGGGGGAACAGTCCTTTGCAATGTTGCAAGCTTGCACAGTGATGCTTGCAGAAGTGCTGTTAGTGAGATTTGCTTGGCTGTCTTTTTAAGATCATTTGGAATGGTTTGGTTCAACTGGCAATGGGGTAAGGTATCACAGCGGAGCACATAGCTCACATCCTGACCCCATGCACAGTCAATGGAAAGATTCAGATCACGCAAAGAAACACAAACGGAAAGTTCACTGTAATGCACGCTGAGAACAGACACAGCTGATGATGCAGGGTAGAAAAAACGTGATATGAAGATTGGTAATGTAGGCGATATAAATACACATGACAGAATGAACTGAATGTGAAACAGGTAAAAAAAAGGTAAAGTAGACAATTAATCTTTGCAAAAGTTATTTTTAAGAAAACCAGCAATATGAACACAATGGTCTTTTGGTAATTCTACTGATAAATTTAAATAAAAATTAGATAAGGTAGTAAAAATTTACTTATGTTAATTTTGATCATTCTTTCATGCATATCTGATAATCCATTGGAAACGTGAAGTTGGTTGTATTTGTTATTATGGAATACAGGAAGGAGATCTGGAATTGAAAGAGCCACATTCTTGTTGGCTCAACTCTGTGAGTGGAGCTCTGGGCGAGCAGCTGTTGTCAGATTTCCCCGCAAAAATCCCCTGGATTCTCATAGGAATTATCTTTTGAGATTTGTGGTGTAGATGCAAGTTAGATGTATGTATGAAGTGTAGGTTACTGAATTGCTTTTGAAGTAGATCCTAAGATGTTTTAATAGCAAAAGTAAATTATTAGTGTGAAGTGATTGAGATGATGGGTGGATGATGACGATACTTACAATGAAGAATCCAGGTCAAAAACTAAAGAAACTTGATGCAAATGAAACTAGAGTACTGATACAACCAGTCAAAACAGTGGAAACAATGGGATAATTAGTGAGACATGCCTTTGTAATTATTCCCAGCTGAACATGTAAGCACTTGACAATCTGTGTACATTTGTCCCTTTCTGCCATTTTTAAGAACTACAGTGAGATGATGCTATCTATCTTAATAATTAACAAACGTTTGCTGCTGGCAGTATAATAATTTATACAATGATACATTGCCAAGGATGATAACACAACAATAAATGGACAGTGGAAAACTGTTGAGAGGGGCTGGGTAGTATATCAGGCATACTAGAGTTTGGCAGATTTAAGAACACGAAATCAGCCAATGGCATATACACTAGCACTTCTCAACAGCAATAGGGAGCCACACTACCTCTGCAACATTGGAACTACCATACACATGTACACTATATACAGCAACAGAGGACAAGAACAGAACCAGTGGGCTTTGTAGGTAACAACAACTGCTCGAGCAACATCCACTGAACAGCAAATAGTTGGCAATAGAAGAGAACACCAAATACAAGGCATGTACAATTACAGGTCAAATGCTTCTATGAATAGTCCTTGTCTGTCAACAAAAAATGAATTCCCAGAATAATGATTGGATGATACAGGATATCGGCTGGATGTTTCTCATTAGGAAAGAACTTGTACAAGCTCCTGTTTATTTATATATATATATATATATAATATTATATATACTACATACATACACACATACACAACCCCACGCACCATTCATTTTGTTTGCTTCACAACATTTAAAACGAATTTCTTGTATGTTGCTATACAAATCACTTTTACTTTCAGAGATGATAATACGTATCAGAGATGTAGGCTCTATTGTAGTTAAGTACCACTCTTGTGACTACTATCAACGGCTTGTTCTTGTGTCACTACTTCACGTCCTCGCCTACACGGTGTAGTATCACAGTGAAAACAGTGGGCAACCAGAGCCTGAGGCTTTGTGCACTCCTATGTGTCTCTGCCAAAACAATAGTTCTCTTCCGTTTCCAGGCACATGGAAGATACCCACTGGCGGCGTGAATTCCTCTCAGCACAAACTCCTACCACATCTCGCAGAAGTGTACAAGCTGCAAAAAGGGAGCCTACACAGCACTTCCTTCATGCTTAAATGATATATAATATTTGTTATCCACATTTCTTGATAATATCTTTATAATCTTCAATGTTCGAACATCCATATTTTGTGATTTCTCCTTTTCTTCGGTAATTACAGATTAGTATATAAAGACTAGTTTCAAAATAGGAACATTGCAGCGGATGTGATTTAAACCGGCCAGCTCTGAGTAGTAAGTCTTTATGGTGAAAAATATCCACGATACTACCAACACTATACACATATCATAAAGAAACATCGTTTTCCATCATTTAAATTTAATTCACATCAAATAAATTAACTTTTTCTTTGCAGTACATTAAATACTTTTGACAATAATGGGATATGTAAGAGTACGCAGAGGCGTGCTGCGGGCCTACGCGGCCAGGCCTTCGCCGCGAGGCGCGGGAGGCGGCGCGTGGGCGCCCACGTGGCCGGCCACGTGCGCCGGCGGCGATGGCGACACTTCCAGCGGCTCGTCGGCGCTGCTCAGCGCGCCAACGGCGACGGCATTGACAGCGGCGCCCGCACCCGCCCCGGCTCCCGCGCGCGGCTCGTAGTGTATCTCCCAGGCGTCGGTGGGCGGCGGCTGCGGCTGTGGCGGCGGCGGCGGCGGCGGGGCGGGACCCGCAGGAGGCACCCCCGGAGGGCTGCGACGCGGAGGCCCTGCGCTCGTCAAGGACAGCGGGCTGCCCGGTGGCTTGTCCGACAGCGGGCTGGGGCTGCCCGGCTGCGACGGCGGCGGCCCGCCCGCGCCCGCTCGCCACACACCTTCGCCGCCGCCTCGCCAGGGACAGCCGGGAAGCCCAGGCGGCGCCCAAACTTGCTGCCCGGCCGGGCTCAGGCCGTTGGCGCGCGCTGTTCACGCTTTGGATAACTGGGAGATCTCGTTCAGCTGCAAACGTCCAAATGCACAGTGACAAGAAGATTCCCGCGACACTCTACCAATAATGCAATAAACAAATGGCACAAGTTCGAAAATAATGGCGGGAAAATCTGTAAATAGCCAATGTTTAAAAATATATCCTGGGATTTTGAAAATCACGCTTTCTTGAAACACTCGAATATTCATTGTATTTAATCAGGTTTGTTTCCCTGAGATTTCCTCTCGGCAAAGTTTATATTTCTTTCACAAATCGCTACAAGGCTTGTTTACAAGTGGGCTGAATGAAATGAACACTTCCTGTTTTCTTTTCTCCAAAGTACCCTCCCTTAGCATTATTTATTAAAGCCCAACTCTAAATTCCTACTAGTCGCCGGTAAAGAAGCAGTTGAGTTGTATCTATTGAGATACATTTTGATAATTATCACTTGCAGACCTTCCTTGCGTCACCTGTGTGGTTTAAACGCCCATAATCAAATTCCATTTCTATGAAGATCTTCTCATCCGTCATTACTAAAAGAAGTAAAAATGTATTAAAACCTTTGTTGCATGTATCCTTTTCGAAAGTGTAATCGACGCCTACATTCACAAACTCAGTTTTCGGCTTGAGAGGTTCTCAGATCCCCCTTGATTTTAGTTCTAAGTATTTTATTAATTAATTAACTAGCAGAAGTAACCAGTTCTGGAATCTACTGTAATAATTTATTAGAGAAAGGAATTAATATTATTTACGTGTCTGTCCAGGATGTTCGTTCTATTAATATTCGTTTTGCGCCTCTGACATTGTGTTGACGGTTACTTTAAGGATCGGTAACATAGCGACTGAAAACGTCATTGTGCGAAGCGAGAGCTTTGAATTCGTTTGGGCTAGGAATGACGAGATAGAAATCGATTTCGTAATGACTTCGCACTGGAATCCGAAAATATTTATTTACGTTTCTAAAATTGTCTTTTATGAAATGCCAATGGACGTTCATGGAATCACACTGTATAACCTTGATAAATATACGTTAACTATAGAACATTGAACAATCAACGTCTCCAGAGTAAATTCCATGAACTATTTTTACTTTCTCGAATATGTACTATATACGGAGTATTGGGAAAGTTATGTAATGCTGCGAAAAATCGGTTTCGAGATTTCAACGGAAATACACTTTTGGGTTCACGCTGATACCGAAAAAGTGTTTTTTCAAAACATCCGTCCGTCTGTCCGTCTGGTGTGTGTGAACAACACTAGCGCCTAAACCAGGGATAGGATTTTTTCAAAATTCATCCTATCCATTTGACTTAAGCCAAAGCTCTGCGATTTTTAAACCTTTATTTGTTTTTGGGGTTAATTTACATGAAGTCCACCGGACATTTTCAAAATTTTCTCAAAAATGCCTCTAAATTTTGTTCTTTAAATTTCTTGTAAGAATATAGTAATATGCTTTTATAAAGGTGTCGTAGGTCCAATTTTCACAATTAACTCTGTATTTTCGAAAATTTCAAAATTTTTTTTCGGGGTCTTCCTACAACTACAAAATTAAAGATGAAAATTTTAGTAGTTTTCGCGCAATATTGCGTGAATTTAAAAAAATACAAAAACAAGATTTTCTCAAAAATTAGTCCACATATTTTTTTAAAACTTTTGGCTGGGATTGTGATAAATGCACGCTATAACATGACATAAAACCATATTGCAATATTCTCCTTTTTTTTCAAAAATTACAAAAATGTAATTCATTTGACTTCTCTCTCACATCGTTAATATTTTCATCAGCGCCAATTTGATCACATTATTATATTTATACTTTGTACTTTATATAATGTCATAAAGTTTCTCGAAAACTCAACCGTTTTGTGTGAAAACTAGCACAAAATTCCGCATTTTCAAAAACGCTCAAACGCCATTTTCTCAAGAAAGCCCGCAATTTTTTCAAACGGATAGTACTAATTACATTTTTTAATATAACGTAAAGTTAATTTCTTTTGAAAGATCTTTCACGCCGTTGATATGAACATTTCCAGCAATTTGTAAACACTGTTGTATTTGTGAACTAAAGTATTGCAAATTAAGTTTTTCGAAAACTCAAACATTTTCTGTGAAAAAGAGAATCAACTTTTGAATTTACATTAGCTTTAAACGCCATTTTCATAGAAACGGCTCCAAATTTTTCAAAGAAAATTGCCATTTAGGACGAAGTTTTACTGTTCTTTAATATTCTTAAAATAATATTTCGGTTCTACTATTAGGAGGCTGAAAAATAAAGAAAATTTCTAAAGAATGTATTTTGTGATTTGATAGATGGCAAGAGTACGTGGGAAGTTCGAATAGCTAGCCGAGACCGTAGGAAACAAAACTAATTCGGGAAAGTCTGTGCCATTCTGTAGCACCACTAGTTTTTTTCCATTCGTGAGACTCATTTTGTGCTTGATTTCTTCTTGCAATCTCTTTGCCTTGCGGATCACATTCGCTTCGCCATCTGATATCTTACCTTTTGCTGCATGCCATTAAGGAACGGCGCCGGGAGATACGGGTAGAATAGGTCTGGCCTCCGCTGGAGGAATTCCGAGTCCTTGGGTGTCATGGGGATCGGCGGCAAGTCCAGCGACATCCGCCGGCCGCGGCGCGACGCCCCGTTGCTCCACATATGAGTGCCCATGTGGACCTGCGGACGGGACAGCGCGGCGTCAACAAAACGGCCGAGGCCCATCCTGGCCGCGTGCTCCGGGGTTAGTAGGCGTAGCGTTAATGAAGCTGGAAGCAACTGACTACGAGTGTGGGGAGCATGCGGACAGGAACCATTCAATGTGCTCATCTGTGGAATATATTCTAATGTAGCAGAATGACACAAGTGTGATAGAACTGATATTTTTGCCGACCGGGAGATGAGGTAGCTGATGGTTCTGGCTAACACTGAGACATGATTTGTAAATGTTTGGTTTATCAAAACGAAATACTATTTTCTTAGATATGTGTGGTAGCAAAAAATGAAAACCATAATACTATGTTTTCTTCTGAAGATGTTTCGCGCAGCCTCAGGTAAAGGAGCATTGTATCTCCAAGTGTTATCAAAGACAATGCTAGACTAGAATAGATTCCGTCGATGTTGCGTTCGTGAATGCTGTACAAGCTTTCACGTTTGAAACGATTGAAAAAAAGCAGAATTTCTCTTCTTGAAAACATTTCTACATCCACAGTATTTCTATAAATTATTTCAAATTGAACATTGTAAATAGAGTTTGCGTCGAAAGCTACCTCATTTGATGCATATGTCTTGGAAGTTAGGAAAAATTAAAACGGATCGTTAATTTTTTTTTGAAAGTATGTCGTACTAAGTCTCAGTGTTCGTCAGAGCGGCTACCTCACCAACCGGCCGACCGACCGGACGGACGGCAGTGGATAGTTACCTTGAGGTTGCCTTTAGTGGTGAACGCTTTTTGACAGATCGTGCATCGGAACGGTTTGTCCCCGGTATGCGTGCGCATGTGTATCTGCAGGGCTGACGAGGAGGAGAAGTTCTTATTGCAAACATGGCACAAGTGCTTTGGCACGCCTGCAAACACACACACAACACGCCTCAGTACGGCAGCGACTGAAACTAGGGAAAATGGGTGGGATAGGACTCGAAGATCAGGCCCTCCACAATAGCTTTTGTTTTAAAAATGTTACTTATTTGACCTTTTTTAAAGAAATTTAATACCTATTTTTGTAAATTTCGGTAATTTTATTTTTTTACAGAAGGAAATACCCGAAAAAATAATTCCCCAAGATACGTAACCTTCATGTTAAAATACAAGCTAAAACATTATAAAATTAAGGGATTTGGCATTTTATTATTCTTCAGTTCTTCGGGCAATACCTACATAAATTTTCGTAGTAAATAAAATTATTCAAGAACATCATATAGAACATTATACTTCCTATTTTCTCTGTGGGAGGCCTGTTCATTTTGTTAATCGTCTAATATGCAATAAAAAAATAAACTTAGTAAGAAATTCCAGTATATATTAAGAGTTTAGTAATTAGATTTTTGCTAGTTAGTTGGGACAGAACTATTGGTTTTGATAAAATGTTATCGAGAATAATATAATTTGTCAGAATTTGTTGGCAACCATTAAACGTGCTGAGGTCCAACATATTGCCATTTTTGTATATTTAATGCTTTGCATAGCTATGGGTGATTGTCCCAAAATACCTAGAAAGTCGAACAATTTTTATAGAAGAGCACAAGAAATGCAAAGAATAGTACATTAACAAGAAATGAAATTCATGAAACCCTTGGAGCTAATGTATCTTCCAACGTTTGATCATGATATAGGTTAGTGAGGAGATGCTAGAGGAGTGTAAAGTGAGGCGTGCTGAAACAATGGCTTACGGAGAAAAATTCCTCTCGAGCACACTGTTGTAGCACAGCTCTGCCCAGCAGCGAGCAGCAATATCCACCAAGCCAGCCATATCACTTACCTGGAGGCCTCTTGGCGATGGGCAGCATGGATTCTCCTTCCGGTGGGGACCGCTTCACCCCTAGGTCTGACTTGTTAGGTGATTCTTGACCCGATCTGTCTCCATCAGGGTGACTGCTTGAGTCCTCATTTGCAGTAGAAGTTGGAGGCAGAGGCGGCTTTGTTTCGAACAAGTGCGAGGGCATGTCTCGAATCTTGTGGGTCAGCATGTGTTGTTTCATGTTACCCTATAACAAGAAATAAAATATTTTATGAACATTTCTGGAAAAACTAATGGAAATTATAATTTGAAAATAATATTGTTGTTCATTTTCATGCATGAATAAAAACGTGTTTTTCGTACAGGCACAAGGTGGAAAATTGACAATACATTGAATGATTGCATTTAACTTTTCATACGCGACAACAAAATGTGAGTCTTCTATCTATTTAAATGTTATCATGTAATTCACAAAGTTATTCCAGAGTAATGTTACGAATGTAATACGATATGAAATACGGAACAATTCACATTAACGAGTATTCTCAGAAAAAACCGACACTAATATATCATGTTGGCAATTAAAATGAATTTCGGGCAAAATAAAATTTTATCACATCTGTCCAAGAACATTTCATTTAACATTTTATTACACCAGTTCCTTAGTTTTTTTCAGTTATTATAATTATAATTATCTACAAAACATTGATCGTAATTCGCATTAGGAGAGCTGACACGAAAATAGTGATAAAGGGTAAAACACAGAAACAGCGTATTATGGCTTATTTTTACTAAAGGTTATGCCAGAAGATAATGCAGACTCCTTGTATCATTTTGCTCAGTGGGATGTTTCAAATTTAGCGGGTGCGAGAGTGCGCTGGGGTCGCGTCGCAACGTGTAGTTGGGAGGAATGAAGGTAGGTGGCAGCACATATTTCGCACGCACGCAAGTGGTAAAGAGTACTTTGTTTTCACTATATGCGTATCGAGAGCAACCTGGTGGCCTAGTAACGAGTGGGGACTTTTATTCGATGCGCATTGTGTGCCAAACGGACAGGCGACGAACGGGAGGGTGAGGGAGGCACGGGTGAACTCAGTTGAGGCAAAACTGCTTCGCTTGCGGAGATATATCCCTCTGCGACGCTCAGAATTAACTCGAGACAGCAGTGTAGAAATACTTGATTGTACGATATCTTTTAACGTAGCATATTTAACAATACGTTATTCAGTAGCTAAAAACTATTCATGGTTAATCAATACTCAAAACCGATTTTATCTTGTTCATGCATCACTCTATGGCGAAGACATGAGTAACATTAAATAAAATTATCAAGGGTTAACGGATGATGACAATATTATTTCCTTTATGGAAAAGCATGATATAATGATTCAGTTAGTTAAACGGATGGTAGTTTATTCAGATATTTAAATGAAATCTGTAGTTTTACACTTTGCGTTCTTCTACATCATCAAACAATTTGGCGTGTATTGATCAATTTATAGATATTATTGGGTAATTATTTAGGATATTTTTCATGTACTGCCACGTATTGGCTGATTAAAAGAGTGTTCAGATTACGATTTTATGGTTGAAAATGAGTATTATGTTTGATGCATATTATTTTATAATGTTCTCGGTATATTTTTGAAAGTAAGGTATTGGACCAGTTTATACTGACAAGTTATTGTTTTCATGTTGTATAATGTCCTTGACAAATGAAAATCGGTTCGTTCATTTAATGACGAAAAGTTAATAATTTCAAGAAAATGAGAATAAATAGTGTAAAATTCAGTAAACATAAATATTATAAAAACCCTCATAGACATTTCCGTAAATAATTATACAGTATATATCCTTGCTCACACTCTGGCATTTTTAATAAATAATGCCAAAATAATTTAATTTAGGATGAACTTAACTTATTACAACTCAGAATGTATTGATAATACACTCATATTACTTGTAATATGTGAGGATTTTTATCTGATCCGTTATAGAGAGAGCCTTTTGCCCATTGCAGTTCATAATGATGACCTCAATATTATTATGTGGATTTTCTAATTTGGGGAATTTGTGGTCGCTAATAATTTAGTTCCTACATAAATTAAGGAGCCGGATCACAGAAGTCTACAGATGAGGCGGCTGGACTCTTTAATAGATGGTGCGTCGCAATTGTTTAATTTATTGCTCAATTATTCGCTTACTGCAAAAGCGTCTTTGCTAGTAAATTCTTCACCTCCAGAATAAGCAAAAGTTTTGTTCGTGTTTGGTAATTTGCTGCTTCTTGTTTGTGTCAAGCGTGATTACACTAATCGTACGTTATCGGTCCGTAATGCTAGCGAATGCAATATGAAAGACGAGGATACCTAAATTTATTTGCAACGTACTCATAAAAATTACAAATGTTAAATAGCTTGAACTGGTTTGAGGACTAATTAATAAAGTCAGAATTAATTCTGGTGGAGCAGCCAGTCGCACGATATTTGCAATGTCCGAGACTTCGAAATATTTTGGGATTAAAATCCTTTCTCTTGATCTAACGAATATGTTGAATAACCAGTAAAGGGAAAAAACGTAATGCCTTTTTACACTACAAAATGGGATATAGTCGTCACATTAAAATAGATTTTTGAACAAATATCCAGCATTCAAATTTGAGAGGACACGAATTATTTTATTTATATTAGCCATATACAGAATAGTTTTCAAAACAAAACGAAGTACTTGCTTAGGATCTTTGAATGTAAGACGGAAGAAAGTAATAATTTTACCTACATATCAGCTAACGGACAACTTATAATTTTGAACTATTAAAATCGGTCCTGGCATTGCGCACGAAAATGCAAAAGTAAATTAAAGAATGTTAAGTTTTAGAAAATGCGCTGACAGTTGCTTGTCACTCAGCCGTAGTTCTACGATTTTCTGAAAACTGCTAAGTACCAGAAGTTAGAGAAATGTGACATAGTTGGAAATTGCGCGAAAATTTTCAAAACGCTTCAGTGCTGACGACCTTTCAAATTAAGAAGAAGGGATGTTAACGTCCTAACTCGGTGAGTTCTTTTCAGTTGTCGTCCACTGAAAAATCGCAGGTACCTCAAGTGAATAAGTGTGTTTTGAAATGGCAGCTCTCCCTTTCAGATCACTCGCCCAGGGCCTTACAGAACCGAGCGCGCCCCGCCCACGGCCTTACCAGAAAGGGGCTCCAGAAGTCAGGGGCGTATCCAGGGTGCGCCAGCAGCGCCGCCGCCGGTGGCGGCGGCGGCGGCAGAGGCAGCGGCGGCGGCGGCGGGTGGGCCTGCGCCTGCTTCTTGGCCGCCTGGCCCGCTCCCGCCTTCGCATTTCGCTTAGGCCTCGGCCTGGGCCGCGGCCGCTCCCGGCCGCCGCTGCTGCTGCTGCTGCTGCTCCGCTGGATACGCCACTGACTGGGACTGTCCCCGAGACAAGCATGGAACGCGCAGCGCTCGGATTCCGCCTGCGAAAGGAGTGCAAAAGGAGGCGCGTGATGAGACGGGTGGGTGGCACGGCGGCGGGCGGCCGCGGGCGCGGGGCAAGGGAGACACCAGCGATTCGCGCCTCCGACTCTCGGCAACGACTCTTTTATCACTTGGGAGAGAGGGGGCCAATTTTCATATTTGTTCACATTAATTTACTCTTAATGTTTCGTTAACTGCCGTCTGGTACTTGTTATTGAACGTGAGAATTATATGCCGTAAAAATGAAACGCATGTAAAGCGGTCTATTGCAGATTCATCACCAAACTAGCTCGATTCTAAACTGCTCTCCTTCTCTCTCCTGAAATTTCATTTTGGGTAGCTGAGGAATAAAGTGTGCGACTCTTATGAAACACAAAGACCAGCAAATGAATAATACACAAGTGAACATGTGATAATGAACGAAACACTTAATCTAAGAACAATAAACAGAAAGCAATTTTACTTTGAATCAAATAAATATTATAACTTAGAGGAAACAGGATTTTTTAAAACCAGACATAACTGAAAAATATGAAATAAAAGTTACACATATTATCAAAAATAAATAGGAACAATTATTCAGAAGATAAATATCACATCAAAAAAGAGAGAAAACGATGAAAAACAATGTTACAATGCACATTGGGTGTTTCTGATTGTCGTATTCTCGAAGTAATTTTTCAGATACTTAATGAAAATGCAGATAAATAAAATAAGTGAAAAATAAAAAATAAACTACGTAAATCCCTATATCATTAATCGAACGATAAAAATTACGTGTTGAGATATGATTACAAAATTTGTTTGAACCAATCGAAATTATATTTAATGGTAACTTTTGAAGAAAGAAATGATAGCTAAACATATTTTATGTTTCCTAAAATTTTAGATGAGAAATTTATTAATGTAGTTAATAATTTGACGCCGATTTTATAGGAATTAAAAAGTTATTTTAGATTCGAAGGAAATTTGTCAATAGCCGTCCCCCGTGACTCCCACCCTACACTTCCCGTTTAGCCGTTCAGAATAGCTACGAAGATGGGCGTCTCTGGTATTGCAACTCACCCTGAACTGGCAGACCGTCACTTGCCACTCCAGCGGCCGCACACCCGTTTCATCCCTATAGGTCTGTTCTATTCCCCACATTCGTCTTGCACCCCACTTCATTGCACTCTCCGCCTTGCCCCATGTCTTGGAAAATCGAATAGTTGTCTATTTCGTCGTCATTTGGATTGCTTAACAGAACTTGTCCGTACTAATCTTCTCACTATTTTGTCCGCCCACCAACACCACAACATCTCTGTCCACATTTCCTCCGCCTCGACATCTCCGCTGCTATTATCACCACTACTAATTCTGCCACTGCCAGCGCGCCGCGGGGCAGGAAAGTCGCCGCGCCGCTTCTTAAAACTATAGAATTAAGAGAGCGCCGGGCGTGCGCCTTCCCTGGGCCCCGTCCAACAGCTAATTTCAGATGGGCGGAATCCTTCGCGCGATTCCTCGCCGCCGCCGCCCTATTGTATGCGGCGCCCAAGAATAGTCGCGCGCGCCGCCGCCGCCCTCCTAAGCACTTCGCTCCCCGCCCCCGCCCCGCCCCGCCCCTCCCCGCGTCACGGGCGCGAGCGGGCGGGCAGTATACCTACGGCAGCGCCGGTATACCGATACCTGCCCGCGCTCCCCCCCTCGTGCGGTTCGCGTTGCTGCGGAGACGCGCCTCGGGGCGGGCACTGCTGACTAATGACGCGTTCGCGCGGCCCCACTATGTTGTTGCAAGTGACTTCGGCGAGGCCTCGTCTGAGCGCGCGTCTAATCGTCTGCCCGTCGCGTCGCGTCGCGTCGCGTTGCATCGAGCCCTTGAACCCGCGCCGGGACGCGACTGCCTGGCTGCCCCGTTCCCCCAACCCCGGTCGACTCCAACTGATGATACTGTCTTCCCCACAACGTTTAGTCTGGGTGTCACTAGTGAAAGAACAAGGGAAATTCTAAAGACTGAAGCATCTATCTACTCTCGTCCAACGTTTTGCAATCAACGATGTTGTTTTTCAGAGTTGGTCGAGTTAGTTTGGTGGGAATATGTAGCGTTTCATTTGCCTTTCGTAAACTACTTTTATTCGAGCTCTCATATTAATTCAATAAAATTCATGATTATTTAATAATTTGGGAGAATGTTACCCAGTCGTGTTGGGAGTGTGAATTAATAAAAGTCACTCATTGGACTTTCATTTCATTCGCATAACTTCCACGATTGCAAGTAGTTTGTGAGGAATGGAAATTATACTAGGAGGATCTTGAAACGATTACGTTTACTAAACCTTTTCAGAACGGTCTATCGTTACAATATCTTATCTTGTAATCTCGTCTTCTTAGTTTGGACCTAGGAAAGTGAATTCAAACCTGGACCTCATCACTGTCCTGCTATGGACCGCATAACTGTCCTACTATACGCATATGCAATCTCTTTCTTTACTCTTTTCCCTTGAAACTGGAAATAAGGTCTCGCCAAATAACCTGACATTTCGATTAGACAAGCGGCGAGAGAATCAAGAATTAGTCGTAACTCAATACTACCAAACTCAGAAGTCAGCGGGCGCAAGATGTGTGAGGTCACGGCTGGTTGTGGTACTTGATTCAATACGAAATTGATTTCTGTTCCATTTACAAACAAAGTAATTCAAATACTCAGACTTTAAACATCAGTCTGCATCGAGACACGAGTCAAATTAACATCTTTATATTATTGTGTACGTCATATAAGAACATTTTTGTACATTGTTATGATTCTCAATTATTTCGCATTAATGTTTTGTTTACTATAAAGAAAAGAAGTATAGCTCTTGCATCTAATATTATAAAGAAAGTCACAGGAAATAAAAAGGACAGAACACACTAAATATCCTAACATGATTGTAACAATTTATTACATGCTGGTAGTACATTGTTTTCCAGATTCAGGTACTGCCATTTCGATATCGATTTCGTGATATTATCGACTCACTGCTATCGATAACGGCAGCGCCAAGAAGGAGGAAAGGAGGGGCGGACGCACCTTCGTTGAGAAGCCGCGTTCGCACACCGTGCACTTAAACGGCCGCTCCTTGGTGTGGCTGCGGTAGTGGATCTCCAGCGCGGAGTTGCAGGCGAACGTCTTGAAGCACAGGTTGCACGTCGTGTTGCCGGGTCGCACTGCAACACCAAACGGACAATCGTAGCTTGTTGGCGTAATATTTCTCTGAAAATGCATGCACTTTGAGTTTGTTTTCGCAGGTTAGTGCTGTTGTGCGAACACGCACATAACGTGAAAATCGATCTAAAAGTTAACATGTTTGGGAAATGAATCAAAGACAAGCGAAAATATTGTAGTTTCGCAAGATGCGTCGTTAATATTTAAATACGTTTAGTATGAGATGTTAACTAGCTAAAATCATCTTTTTAGTATAATTCTTTTATTGGCATAAAGAAAGAAACTAGTGGTGTACAGAATGGCCCAGACTTTCACGTATTAATATTCTATTTCATTTGGTCTCCGCTAGCTGTTCGGACTTGCCACATACACTTGCCAGCTGACATCTATCGCTGCTCAAAGTACATTTTTTGACATTTGTTTAATTTACGGTTTCCTTATAATAGAACGGGCATGTTATTTTAAGAATATTAAAGACATTTCTGAAATTCAAGAAATATTTGAGAAAATGTTTATATCACTTCGGAAATGTTTATCAGATAAAAAACGTGTGTTATTATGACTGATATTTTGCTACTAATGTTAAATGAAGCACTTTAAGATAACTTTCACGCTCATCTAGCACTCCGTTCATTGTATTGTGACAAGCTGCTTACGAACAACACTTATTTCCTGGGAACATTGAGTCACAATTGAAATTAGATTGACATGTTATTTAAAGTTTTAAATATCCGATGGGTCTTTGTGAAGAAACAAAAATTGCGAATGTTACAAACCAAACAATATGCGCACTCGTCTCACCATGCGTTTTTTTTTTTTTGCCAAATCGACGAACCACTATATTAATGGCGGCAGCACAACAACATGAATAATCTATTGTAAAGTTTGCCTTACAAAAATCTTAGGGGGTTGCTCACTAAAAACTTCGTTAACCTTTTAAGTAATCAACCATTTTCTTGTAAAAATATAAATATAGCGATTTTTGTAAACTGGCCCCTAAAACTGAAGTGTCCACACCCTGAATGAGTGCTTTTTAGAAATTGGTGCCCTCGGGTGAGAAGTGCGCGGCGGCGGCGGCGCCGCCACTGCGGGTGCGAGGGTGGTCGTGTTAAGTGGCATGGCATTGCCTGGCATAGCCGCCTCCGCCGCCGTTTAACGCGCCTGGATTTAGCCGCGTGGCGAGCGGCCAGCGGGTCCGCTCCGCCCCCGCAGCGCCTGCCCCCGCCCCGCAACGCCCCGGCCGTGCACCCGCGCCACGCGCCCTTTGGCAGCCCGTGCCGCCCGCACGCGCCGCCCCGCCCACTGGAAACACGCGTGTTCTCTTCGCGTGAGGTAAATAATAAGAGGTCATAAATTCAAATATAAAACGAACAAGAGGTCCTATGGCACAGACTTTCCAATATTATTTTTCTATTTCCTTTGGTCTCGGCTAGCAATACGAACTTGCCACATCCTGCCAGCAGCAATCTATCGCCCCCCCCCCCGTAGTACAGACGAACCACTAGATTAAAAATTGAAATTTTCATTTTTCGGTTTCTTAATAATTGAACGGAAATATTATATCAAGAATTTTAAAGAACTATAAACCGTTTTTTAAGTGCCAATTTTCTTCGAAAAAATTGCCGTTTTTAAGTAAATGGCGCGAAAGCGCTACAGTAAATTTAAAAATTTGAAGTACTTTTGGGTAATTTGAAGTCATTTCATCCACTTAAGCTTACAAATACAATATTGTTAACAAATTGCCATAAATGTACATATTACTGGCGTGAAAGATCTTTCAAAAAATTAAATTTGTATAATTTTTGAAAAAAAATACCCCATAATTAACTTTACTTAATCTTAAAGAGCGCAATTAGTATTATCTTTCCCAAAAGTTTGAAGAAAAAAGTTGGAGACATTTTTGAGAAAAAGGCGTATAGCGTTTATAAAATTCGTTGAGAATCTTTATCTGGCATTATTTAAAGCACATGTACACATAAATATTAACTTATAACTATATAATGTAAACTTATGGCTGCTAATGAAAATATTAACGATTTAAGAGAAAAGTAAAAAAAAAATGTAATTTTTGGAAAGAGAAACGAATAGAGAGAAAAATTATCTTATAGAGTGCATTTAGAACAATCCCTACCAAAAGTTTAAAGAAAAATTGGATCCGTTTTCGAGAAAATCTAGTTTTTGCAATTTTTAAAAATTGCACAAATTGCACGCAATTTTCTGCGAAAACTTGAAAAGGTTTCAAAAAAATGTGCATAACCTTAATGAGAGAGCAATTTATGGACAACAAATTAAATTTAAAGGGCAAATCACAATCTTTAATTTTGTAGTTGTAGAAAGAACCCGAAATAATTCAAACTTTTGAAATTTTTGAGTTTATCCGTGAAAATCGGGTATAAGCGATTTGGACTCTATTCTTATAAGAAATGTAAAGAAAAAAATTGGAGCCGTTTTTGAGAAAATTTTGTCAATGGTCCAAAGGCTTCATGTAAAGTATTCCCCAAAAACAAATGAATGATTTTTAAAATCGCAGAGCTTCGACTCCGGCCAAATGGACAGGGGTTTCTTCATTCTGGAAAAAAATCCTATCCCTGCTTTAGACGCTAGTGTTGTTCGCGTACACCAGACAGGCGTTTTGAAGAAAAACATTGTGTCGGTATCAGGGGACCCTAAAACGTGTATTTCTGTTGAAATCTTGAAATAGATTTTCCGCAGCATTACATAACTTCCCCTATACTATGTATACGGTAATTTAAAAAAAAGTAGCCAACTACGTTCTTTTCATTAATTCGAAATGTATTTGTAATTGCAAGTCACTTCAAAATATAAGATAATGTGGTTATAATATAAAATTAACATAAATTATTACGAATGCATCACTGCACAGCTATGCATTCGCGTTTCGAAGAAGCTTTAGCAGTGCAGCGCGCTAGCGAAGATCTGTTTCATTGGAAGGGATGATAGGTCTTTTCAGTGAAGTGATATCTCACACTTCCTTCGTTCAATGTCACACGTGCTTCTCCTAAAAAATTGTGCTGAGTGTTATAACACCTGTCGAGACCTGTCAAGACACTCGCTGAGCCATGCACACTTAGCCGAATGCTCCTTTCGTCCATAAGTCACTGTTGTTCCCTCTTTCCCCTCCAGCCCCGTGGCAGCCTATGACGCGCTTTCTCGTTCACAATTCCCGAGTGTGCGTCGGTTGGCTTCCACGAATATTACTCTATATATACTTATGTATACGGGAAAGTAAAAAGTTTAAAGTAATTTCGAGCAAATTAAGAGATTAATTGTGTTCAAGGAAAATTATGAATGTCAAAAACCAATTCCATTACTGCAAATTAACATTTAAATCCGATAGAATATACAGAGGTGTAAATAAGGATATTGCCTTGTATATAATTTAGAAGCTTGTATAAAATTATATTTAGTAAAGTATCTTTCGATTTGCAGCCTGACAGTCAAACGGCATTACTGGAAGTTAATCGGCTTTCGGTAAAAAAAGTAGCGCTGGTTAATCACTCTATTTTTTTCGAATCAATGACTATCCACTCAAGACGGATATCCTAGTTTTCTTTGACATGTGTTTGTGTGTGTGTGTGTGTGTGTGTGTGAAGTGTGTGAGTGTGTGAAGTGGGTGTGAGTGAGTGAGAGAGTGAGTGAGAGCGGTGAGAGAGTGAGTAAGAAGAGTGAGTGAGAGAGTGAGAGAGTGGAGAGAGTGAGTGAGAGAGTGAGAGAGAGAGAAACGGAGAGAGAGGGAAAACGGTAGATGAGAGGGGAAACGAAGAGAGAGAGAGAAAGAGAAACAGAGAGAGAGAGAGAAAGAGAAACAGAGATTCAAAGATGCCTCTTTGGGTAGTTTTAATTAATTTGTATTATTGATTTGCATTGTTAAATTGTATTATTTTCTTCAATTCGAGAACCCATCGTTAAATCGAACGAAAGCAATTCATTGTCACTACTTTTAGTTATAACCGATGACTATTCATAAAAGACGCTATCGATTCTTCAAGAGAATTAAGACAGTGATAAACCGAAACGCAAAACTTCATTCTGTACACAAGAAAATGAATGGAAAAGTGTTGAAGATGATCTCTGCTAGCCCAGTTTATATTAATAATAATAATAATAATAATAATAATAATAAAAGCATAGGTGCTTTAATATTTGGGGCTTAAGTGTACCCAGACGCCACGAATTGTGGTCCCCATCTTTCAAATGGAGTTCAGACGAGATCGCTCATGCCCGCCGCTTCGGAGCTTGCCAGTCCTCCGCAGCGGCCGTTGCAGCTGCTGCTTCTTTTCTCGGGAAGTGCGCTTACATTTTCCTGGAAAGCGTCTCGGAATAATTAGGTAATTGTTCCTCTGCATAACCAGGCTGTGTCCGCGTTGCAATAAATTTCGCAAACAAAAAGCAGGCGGGAGCGATCTTGCCGGAAACGTCACGCTCGTTTCGCACGGGCACGCACGCGCGCGCGCGCCTGCCTCGGCGCGAAGCACGTCGCCCATCGCATTCACTCTCCCACGCACTCTCACGGGGGAAGCGGGTGGGGAGAGGGAGGGGTGAAAGGGTGGGGTAGGGAGGGCAGGGGCGGGAGGCCGCTGGGACACTTCGACGACCGAATTGCAAATGGATCCATCGGCGCACTATATTGTAACATAAGTTGTTGTCACGAAGTTGTTTGACTTTTCTTGCTCTTCTGGTTGTTTCATTCTTGTTTTTCTTGCATTTCTTCTTTAACAACTATTCTTTGTTAACTGTCATCCATATTCCTTTCAATGAATGTCAAGAATAGAGTCAACAAAGCGAATGTCACGATAACAATTCTCACTCTCCTTATTAAAAAAAGATAATTTACATATTATCTGGTAATAGTATTTATCACATAATTTTCAATGTGAACGACGAGTTTTCAGTTTTAGGGAGCACAATAATGTAGTAACTTTTATATTGGTGAATGGGTATGTTCTGTAAATCATTTTTCTTGCTATACTTAATTTTTTTTCATGGCAATTGAAATTCCTTTCTAAAGTCTAATTGCGACCATAGAGCGTCGATAAATATATTCGGAAACGAAACTAACCTTTCAATGATAATTCTAATTACAGCCTACGTTTATGCGTGTTCGAGGAAGTAAACATGACTAAAATCCATTCAATACCTCGTATCACGCGTATCAACTCTCAAGTGCAGAAAAGTTCGCAGGATGTTGAGGAAGCGAACCGAATCGAAGATCAAGATGAAGCGAATGGGAGCGACTCCGCGCAGCAGCACTGGCAACACAAACTCACTCCAACGATTTAGAGAGCGCTTTAATGACTACCCTGACGGAATTATTATATTTTGTAAGTTGATTAATCTCTACACTATATTTCGGTATTTTTAAATAGATCTTAATTAAAATATTTAAATTATTTTGCTTTCTCTACTCATGTATATTTTTTTTTAATTTTACCCAATAACAAACGGAAGGATTTGAACTGGTATTGCCAAATAAATAACGAATATCAATCGAAATCACAGCACAGAATGGATGTCAACAGTCATAGATAATCAACGACGATGATAACGTTATATTTATTTTAATGTCATCCGGATATCATGTGTGTGACAAAAGAGACGCGGGCGGCCAACACATTCATTGCTGATACATTATCGAATCATACATGTAAATTATCGTGCCCGTCATAATTACAACTTCGTAATTTAATTCTCGAGTAAACTAGCATGAGAGTACGATCGGTTTAAAAATAATTAACGAAATAAATATCGGTAATCAACTACGGATAATGCGAGTATTACAACACCTTCAAAGCGATGAAAATAGTGCGTCGGACCAGTGATCATCGTTTGCTACAGGTCACAAGGCCGCGACGATGAAGATGGATCTGTCGGTCACCGAGCCTGGCGCAACGCGTCCCCGCCCGCCACCCAAACCCATAGC
>BOPP01000120.1:1507096-1529259 GCA_017312745.1 Gryllus bimaculatus | reverse complement strand
ACCGTCACCGATCTTACGCCCGGAACAGAGTCAGGCTGCCGAGATCAAGGGAGTTCCCAGGGGCGCCCCGGGGGCCCCCGCGCCACGCGCTGCCGCCGCGGCCGCCGCCGCCGCAAGCCCGCCGCCGCCGCCCCGCCGCCGCGGCTTCCGCTAGCCAACGCCCACCTCGCGGCCCTTCCTCGCGCAAGGCTTCCCGGGGCTGGGCGGCGGGCCTGTCGCCGCTCGGGCCTCCGCTTGTCACTGGCCTCAAAAGCCTCACGCACCGCAGAACCTTCGCTGTCGACGCGAGCAGGACCTTAGACAACAAGTCGTCCACTGCCCCGACATGGATGACGACAACTCACGAGCGGCAGCGGCGCGTGGCGGCTCGGTGCACGCGGCAGGAATTGGCCGCAGCTTGGGCGCGGCCGCCCGTTTTCCTTCTCGACGTCGCTGGCGGCGCCGAGAAGCAATCCGCATATCCACCACGACGGCGGCGGCAAGGCCGCGGCGGCCCGGCAGCGCGCGGCGGCGTCGCTACCAGCCATTCGCACCATTCACTCTCACACACGCGCCGAGCCGCGCCGCCCAGAGGACTGTCTGCACGAGCGTCGTGCGCGGTGGAGGCGGGCTCAGCCCCAGCCCCGGCAGCGGTGGCGCGGGCGGCGGCGGCGGCGGCGGCGGCGGCGGACGGCGCGCCGCTTCAACGGCGACGGCCAAGCCCCGGCCGGACAGCGGCGCGTCCCCGTCCCCGCCCCGCTCCCCGCCGCCCCACCTGCCGCGCCCGCCCGCTCCACCCGCTCCACCGCCCCATGGGCCCCGCGCCGACGCCGGCGCGGGGGCCCTGACCTGACGCCTTCGCGCCGGGGCGGGCGCGGGCGGCAGCCGCGGGCGCGGGCGCAGGGCGCGGCGCCGGCTTCCGCCCGGCCCCGGCCCCGCCACAGCGCGCCCCCCCGCCGCGCCGCCCGGCGCGGCATGTTCGCGGGTCTTCGGACTCCTGCCCCCCGGGCTCCTCTCGCCCCTCTCGACGCTCTCGCCGTCAGGTCCTCAGCGGCCGCCGTTCAGCTCCATCGGCCTGGGCGTGGGACCCGCAGGTATGGCACCGCTCGGCCTCGCCTAGTCGCCTCGCCTCGCCCTGACCCGGCGAGGCGGGGCGGAGCGGGGCGGCGGGCGACACCGAGCGTGATGTCACAGCTATTCTGGGCCTCAATAATGGATGTCGCCGGGGGACTTGTCCCTGCGCCGCGCCGCGCCGCGCCGCCCGACACCCCGCGCCAGACAAAGGTTTTCCTCCCCAAAACGCCGCCGCTGCCGCGATCGCGCGCATATTTCTGGCTCCTCTCGCGCGCTCCTTTCCCGCCCCTCCGCGCCCAGCCATTCGGCCTCTCCGTCGGCGCCGCGCCACATTGTTCATCGTTCGGCAGGGAAAACCGAAATAAGCGCTCATTCGTTTATCTGGCGCGTGTATTTGGCGGTGCGCGGCGGAAGTGGCGGAAAGAGGCAAGCGGAGCCGGGATGAAAGGTGCCGCCCTCCGCCGCCCCCGACGTAAACACGTGCGTCCCGAGAGGCGCGGCGCCGCCGCGATCAACGCTGCGGGCGCCGGCGCAAGAGCTGTCGAGGGCCATCGGCGACGCGGAACAACAATGCAAGAGTGTGAACAACTCCAATACCTTCAACCATCTGGGATTTTTCTCCAATTTTAGAAATTGGTTCAAATTCTGGATTTACAAGTAGCTGTCTATTGAAATAATTTTACACTGTGGCAACTTGTACTGTTTTAACGGGTTTCCTGTCGTATTCCTAACGCTTGCCCTTTTGTCTATTTGGTATTTTTTTACTGCATTGCTCCTATATCTGTTAATTTGAGTCCTCGTCAGACTTCTTTTGTTGAATCTATCAGAATTACCGTTCTAATTGTAATTTCCTTTCAAATCCATCACGTTTCCTCATTTCACACTGATTTATTTAATGAGTGATTGTTTGGCATTGTATTAGGTAACGAGTCTTATTCATTAACTTCACTTCGTCCCCACATACAAAGTATTTAGTAAAAGACTTCATATCATGTTATAAGTCAATAAATTTGAATATTATCTGTTTAGTTTAACATTTTATTGCTCCTATTTTCATCCAATATAACATGCACTATCCAAAATTATAATTGTTTTAAAATTTCTTGTTATATCAATATATTCTACATCATGAAAGTTTCATCTTCATATAAAGTGATTGATAGAAAGTGTTTTATTATTTTAGTTAGAGCCCGGAAGTTTGGAAAAATGTTTCTGTATTGTCGTTAAAATTTTAACACTTTGACATTACCAATCACCTTATTGTACTTCTCGAGTTGTTTTAAAAGATTTTTATTTTGGCTTTTACGTTTGGCATCTGTAGCTTTTTATTAGAATTTTACTTTATGTTGAAATTTTTGTTTCTTTTCCATCATTATTTTCCTTTTCTTTGGGTTCTAATCTCCATAAAGTTGGAAGCGCACCTGCAAGCCTGGATAAGACGAACGCATTGTTAAGTTTTGCTTTTCCCTACAAAAGATGTCACGTTGTCAGGCATCAAGTATTGTTCCAGATCCAAGAAATGTTAGAGATCGTTACGAGAAAGCAAGAAAATATCAGTCAATGGTGATATTATTTTTGGATTTCTTTAATTGATGCTGCAAAACTTCGTTCGCTCACGAGGAACCCCATTCCATCATGATATCTAATCCCTTTCAATGGCAGTTTTCTGTGTAAGGTATATAATACAAACCTTCTCAGATTTGGCGATTCTTTGAGATCATTTCGAAGAATGACAACAATAATACCGTTTTCTCATCTTCTATTCCAGGATTCAAAAGACTTCGTAATAGGCAAGGCACAGCTTCCCGACAAATTCATAGTCATCATACTGAAATTTAGTGTGACACTGATAATATTTTTTCTATTATGCAATTGAAAAAAATATCTTATAGACGGAGAGTGAAGGAATGAAACAAAAATCTTTTGGTCTTATAGTGGAAACAAGATTAAAAAGAAGTAATAGTTTCTTTGCAGATATGTGCTGATATAAATTTTACAGTTAGAATAAAAACTTAAATCGTTTTAATTTTTATGCATTTTCTACAATAATTCATTTCAAATTGTAATTTTACATTTTTATTTCCATGCTTTTTCGTACCCCTATTTCAGCCAGAATAAATACCTTTTTGCCTACCTAGTTAAGATAAAATAAATGCCCGAACTTACAGGCTTTAATTAATAGTATAAATAAACTGAATATAGTGGACTTGCGTTTTGGAAACGTAATGTACACCATGAGTATTAGGATCATGGGGATGTGACGTTATATTTAAACCTAATAAGCGAATTCTAAGAGCGGAATGAAAAATATTCCGTATATCTAGGTTTATGTTTAGAGGCAAGTTTTAAATCTAAGAGGCAACATACTGCGTTGTTGTTTTTTTCATGTTAACGTTTTTAGAATACCGTGTGTGCGCGATCAAGTGTGGGTCGCAGGAGTCACACGCCGTCCGAACTTGTGAGAGTCGCAGTCGACAGAGAATGCCTGTTCGTTGTGCCCACGCGAATTCTGAGTTTAGAGGACCGCCTTAATATTTGATGAAAATATTTCCACTACAATAAATACACGACAAATCATTCCATCAAGTTTCCTTTCATCTAACATTACATAACGAAGCTTTGAAGACGCGTGGTAATGAAATTTTAAACGTTTTTCAGGAACACACATTTGCTTCCTGTTGAAATTGTTATCCTCAGGGATACTGTTATATTGCTGAACAATCTTGTTTGTTATTTTCACAATTAAAGACGTTTTGAATTTAATATATTATTTAGTGTAATGAATATAAGTTTAGGGTCCCGATTTGAAAACCGTGTTTTGAAATTTGCAAATCCTAATTTCTCCATATTTATCCATCTTCACTCCTATTAAAATGTACATGTAAAAATATTCATTTACTGTGGTAGTTACCTTTAACAAAGGTAACTCAGTCCTTTCACAGTCATTTCATGAAGAAATTATTGCTCTCAAATTATTTAGATTTCTCTTTTCAGCACGTACCATGTGTAAAATTATCTGTTTTGTTTTACCAGAAGAGTAAAAAGTGTTTATTAGATTAAAGAATGTTGATTATTATTTGTAACTGTCAGCATACTTCATGAACAACACTAATAATTGAAATATGTGATTACTACATTTAATTTTATTTCTGAAATCTTACAGACGTTTCGTTGACGAATTCAAATAAACGCATGCGGCAAATGAACAAATCACTCATGGTGTATTCATTCGTACCATAAAAAATGCCTGGTAAATTATGCTTAGGAAAGATCTCTTTTGCCCTGACGTTTCTATGGGCCTCGCATGAACCCCAGGTTCACTGCCTCGCCCCGCGACGGCAGCAGGGCGCGGGGGCGTAAAGCGTGGCTTAGGCGCCCCGGGCCATCTGTTTCCCTTAGCGGGGACATCGACAGCGGCTGTAACCCGGCGAGGCGTCCGCCGCCGCCACACCCGCGAGTCCTACACAAAGCCGGTGTGACGCCGCGCGCCGCAAATGCAGAAATATTCCCTGGCGCACCAGCAGCGACGCAGCGCGGCGCGGCTTGCTCCCCGGAGAGCCCCTCCGCCTATGACTGCCTGCGCGCGCCCGTAAATCGCGGCCGCGAGTCCGCAGCGTTATGCCGTCGCCTCCGTTCTCTGCCGGCGCGGCGGGGTGTCCGGAGCGGCGACACGCGATATACCGCCCGCGTGCGTGGCGGTGGGGTAGCAAAACTACATCCACTCATATATAGCCACTCCAGACTATACGAATGTGGGTTAACTTCATTCAAATTTATTATTAGACCATCACTTACGCTTGCCCTGTCTGAAATGGAGTCGCAAAAAGTAACCTACAGAGAATCCAAGTAGTTCCAAATAAATTTTTAAGGCGCTTAAGTAGAGCACCATAGTACGAGTCAAATAGGTAAATTAGAAACGAATTGAAAATAGAAAACTTGAATTCTTACATCAGACGTCTATCAGGAACTAGTGTTTTGAGGAACTACGAAAAGCGGAATGTGGTAAAAATTTTCATCTAGCACGGTAACCAGAAAACATTAAAATTATTATAAGGTATCCCAAGGATATGTTACGCCCGTAATAAACGCTTGTTTAAGAATGGAAATTGAATACAAAAAAAATGAAACATACAACCATCAACAATGTCACAAATTAAAAAAAATCAAAACACTAAATTAAGAGAAACGTAATAAAATGAGAGGGAACTTCGAATAAATGAACACTCCACCTGCCTATGCCCTAACCCAGGTCTAGTATTACGTTTTGGTAATCTCTGTAAAATCAGTGGATTGAATAAATAGAAAAAAATGTTAAAAAAATATTTTGTGGAAATAGGGACGGAGATGACAATCGGACAACTTGTACTTTTTCGGGCCAATGGTTCAGTGGCATATTTTAATTGAATATTGTAGGTAATTCTGGAAGATTCGCAAGCGAAAATAGTATTAGAAGTGTTGAAGAGGGAGATACGAGGTGTAAATGGAAGGTAACGGGGTAACGTTATGTTATGCTTCTTAGTTTAAAAGCTATTTCGTGCGTCTAGTTAGAGCATTTTACATCATCATATGATCTGTAACTTGATTCTACTTGCTCTTCACCCGTTTTGCACCCACTGTACGCTAATTCGTTCATACCTATTTTTTGTCAAAATGGGTTACTACCCAATCGTTCGCCAGTGATTGACGAGGAGGCGCCAGCGCTCTGTGGCATCCGCGTTCTTTCCGCTGGCGCGAGGCGCTGCCGGGCGCGGGGAAGGCGTTGCAGTCGCCTCGGGCAGGCAGCGCGCGTGCCGCGCGTCCTGGCCAGGTGTGACAGCCCACCGCCGCCCCCGCGTCCACCGACGGCTGGCTTGCCGCCAGCGCCCCGCCCCACCCCGCGCCACGCGCCGCGCACCCTCGATGATTTAAGGGCGGGTGGGAGCCGGCGCGCGAGCGCGCCCCCGCGCCCGGGCTTCTGTCTCTTCCTGGATTTCCAGAAATCTGTGAGTCTGCGAGCGCGAGGCGCGCGGGGGCGGAGGGGTGGAGGGTGCGCGGGCCGCGGCCATTTGTCTGTCGCGCGCCGCCCCCGCCCCGCTGTAAATATGTCGCCCCCGGTTGTCTGGCGGCGCGGCGCGGGCCTGGATCAGCACCCCCGCCACCGCAGCTGCCGCTTTCCGGGTTCCGGGAGACGCCCTCCGCGACGCGTCGCCGCGCCCTCCGTCCTGCTGTCTACGCGTTCCCAGCCGTCGTCGTCCCGTTACCGCCCTGTCGTCCGCGCCGCAATGGCTGTCTGCCTCGCAGTTACAGTCTAATTATTGCCGGGGTTATCACGAAAGCTATATTCCCCTCGGCGCCCGGCTTGTTATTGGCGATGACGTCGGCCGTCGTAAACAGGCTAGCGTTCGCCTTTAGAGTTGAATTTATTTCTTCTTCTTTTTCGCTTTTATCATACGTCACATCTCTTAAGTATTCTCCCGTCTCTGATATAACTTACTTTCCCGTTTTCGGTCTTCGTTTTCGTCTCTATTCCTGTGGCGCACACTAGGGCTACGTGGCTGGAGCAGCTGTTTCAACATCGCGCCTTCCCAATCAGTTCTGTGCGAACGTCCGGTGAAGTCTCTTCGTTCAGCGTCTCGACTGCGCTGCTAGAAAGGGAAAGTTGTAATTGCGCTTTCCAGATTTCCTTGTTACATCTGAAGATAATTCTAGGTTTCTTCTTCGAGCTAATTTTCTTATCGATTACCGGGAACAATTTTGCTGTGACAAAAGACTGGTTGTCTCGGCGAATCGCTTTCTGTTCACTGGCAACAATCTGCAGTTTCGGTGAACGTTTTGGAATAGTACGCTCTTCAGGAAGTAGCAAGTATTGGCTGTTGCAATTTAGACGTCCCAAACATTTTTTACAAGCCTCAATTATTTTATTTAAATATATACAATTGCAGTTAAATATTTTCGAAGATGCAACTCCTGTTACGTCTGTTAGAACAGGAAATTTTACCGTTTCAGGTTTCTGCCCTGCCTATTGACTGTTGACAAATATATGTGAAGTGTTCCATGTTGGCGTACCCCCAGCCACCAGAACCACGCGGCAATTGGAGCACCGCGTGTTGCTCGTCTTTCGACGGGGCGCCTCCTCCCCCGCACGCCCTGCGGCGAAGCGAGGCGCGCGAGCAGCTCCGCAGCTCCCTAAACAGCAGCCCGCGGGCGCTCTCTGCGGTCGCTTCCGCCCTACGCCAGCGTCGCGATCTGGCAACGCCCCGCGCCGCCACCCCCGCGCTTCCGGGGCGCCGCGCCCCCTCCTCCGGCACGTGCGCGGGTGATTAGGGGCGACTGGCGCCCCTGCCTCCGCCCCCGCCCCCGGCGCGTGCGCCCCCCGCGCCCCCCGCTGATTGGGGTGACGGGGGCACATCTGCCAGCGCGCGGCGCCGCACCCCCGCACCCGGCCCCGGCCCCGGCCGGCCGCCCCTCCGCGCGCGCGGGGGAAGAAAAGAGCTGTCGCCCCGCGCGGCTGAAAAGATTGTCGTTCGCGGTAAATTAATTTCATCTCGCCCCGGAGGCGGCGGCGGCAGTAGGGAGCGTCGAGAGGTGCGGGCCCGCCCCGGGTCGAGCGTACTGACCCGGTCGCCCATTAGCCGCCCCGCCCCTGGGCGGCGCCGCCGCCCGCTGCGCCAGCCGCCCGGGGTCGCGGCCGCGATTCTGAGCGTGGCCCCGTGAAATATGACGCGGCCACCACAGCTTCCCTCACTGCAGCCCTCTCGCGGCGCCCCTGCGCTCCGCTCACCGGAAGAGCGTTTGCTCTCACCATGAAAAAGGCGTTTGCCCCTGATTTAGCGTGTGCGGTGAGAATAGCGGCAAAGTTTATACAATATTGATCATTTTCTTGCTTGTATAATGTACAATACTTCTTATTTCGGTAATATAATACTCGTATTATTATAATGAACATAGATGCAGTAATTTCAAATCTTATCTTTAAAACTACTGATAAGGGAAAAGATGGTGAAGATAATGCACGATTCGGAAAAAGACGTTCTTCTTACACGGAGATGAAAGTTATTCAAATATATTTAATTCCAAATCCCAAATTTATGTTCAAGATTCACTCAATGTTTTGACGTTTCTGAATGTCTAGAATTGGTCTTTTGCATTTTGAACATTTTCCTCAGCCACCGACACGAGTTCGTCCCTACTTAAGTGATCCGGCACCTTCAAGAGCGTCTTTTGGACTATGTTCGACTGCGAAGACTCAGGAGCGGTGGCCAACACCCTGACAGTACGGGCCGGCAGTAGTTAGTTTAGAAGCTGTGTATTGTAACAAACTCGCGAGAGCGTTACCGGGACGTTTATGCCGGTATCTGTCGCAGTGGTGTTTCTGCAAAGGTGACGAGTCGGCACTTAGAGCGTAGAAGTTTGGACGGCGTCCTAATGTACGTTATTTCGGGGCGTCGACACCCCCTGGCCCGCAGATGGGCGCGCGGCGGGCGGCGGGCGGCCGCCACTTCTGACGCGCCAATCGTAACATGCACATCGAAGGATCGCTCTCAAATGAGAAGGGATTCCTCAGCAATAAGAAAGGAAAGTTTATTCCTACTACACGACTAACTATTTGCTTTTGTGACGGATGTACGGATAGGACATTTTCAATAAAGATGAGAATGATTGCAAAAAACATAATGTTGACAAATTCAATCTAGAAAATTAATGAACGTTTTTCGAAATTAATTAGAATATATAACTTATTTGGATGATCCCTAATCTACTGCTAACTTGCAACTACATGGTACTCGTATTTTTTGTTAATATGATTGCAGCTTATGAATGATGAAAATATATTAAAGATCAGTATTAATGAAATAGATAAAATAATTATTAATAAAAATGTGATATAAGTTATTGGAACTGAAAACTAGAAAAACTGGCAGCTATTTGCTGTCATAATTATTAGACTGCTCACATAATTAAAATATACACAAATCTCAGAGATATAGTGATGCAGAGTACATACAAAAAACGGAGAAAAATAAGAACTGGTACAATTTCGTGCAGTATTTTAGTAAGTTGATTTTAAAAAGGGAAATCCTTAAGTTTGTGTACTTGAAAAGGGAAAGTAGACTTCATAATTATTTTGGCAAAACCTAAATGTGAAACATTGGACTTTGGTGACCGATTTTTTCGATTGCAGCCCATCTGCTCAAACACAGTGGTTGAAACGTCCGCCGTGTGTGACCCGAGTAGGCGGCCGTGGGCCCCCAGCGCAGATGTCACCCTATTCGCGGCTCGCGGCGCGGCGCGGCGCGGCGCGGGGCGACGCCGGGGGCGGCGCATAGAGAGGCGGACTGAGGGAAGCGGCCGCGGGGACGGCTTAGGGCGGCCGCGCAGGGTGTTTTGCAGCGCGCGCCGTTTGCTCAGCATAAATCACACATGCACACTAGGAAGTGGCCAGCGGAGAACAAATGTGGCGCGGTTCATAAGAGCGCCGAAATATCCGCGCCGCTGTGTAAACGATACGGCGTGCGCGGCGCACCTCTCACGCCCCCGCCGGATCATGCCCCACGACGCGCGACTCGCAGCGACGCCGACTGTCTCGCGAGGCCCGGGGATGTCCTCGCCTCGGCACGCGGGCGCCGCCGCACATAACGCGCTCTTCGCGCGCATGCGTTGTGCGCGTCGCCGGCGCCGGCGCCCTCAGGCGCAGTGGGCCAAGCACCAGCCACCCGCGCTGTATTGTCTGAGAAAAAACTATCTCACTTTCTCCTGAAGCTACTGCCTTTTCTAAAAGTGCCTCTGAAAATTTTAATATAATGAGTTGAACGCGTCCTTTTTTGCGAATAATATCAAGTTCATCGGTGGGCATGATAGCCCGACGTTAACCTATCCCGAATTAAAATTCAAAATTTAAGTGTTTACTAAACGCTTCGTTTTAGTAACTCGTTTTTGTCATTCTTGTTAAGTTTTTTTCTGCAGAGTTTTTGTATAAAGAAATCTTGAGTTGGAAAATGGTACAAGTAAGGTTGCATAACGTCTTCATACTTGAAATTCACCAAAAAAAGAACAAATAAGATAAAAAAAAAAAAACAAAAAAAAAAAAAAAAAGAAAAAAAAAAAAAATAAACTACGCTTCGACAAATTAGCATGTTGTGGTAACTCGTTTTATGATTGTTGCGGTTTAATTTTCTTCAGAGGCTTTACGAAGCATTGTGCTCCCAGACGGAGCACTTTCCTCTGAATTGATCATCCTTCCTTATCAACTGTCCGGTGCATATGCGCACCTTGTCTGGGGCGGAGATTGGATCGGGAATTTAAATAGCTAACTGCGCTCTTTACCCCGCAGCTGAGCTAAAAGAAGAGCTGGGGCCATTGGACCGTGAAATTTAACGAAGGGGGCTGTTAAACAGCTTTGCACAGGCGTATTATAATCCTTCTCAAATGCATGGACTCCGGTGTGAGAAATGCTGTTCTCATGTACTGTCTACGCTTCCCGACTTCAATTTCCCACACTCTAGCTGCTTTGATCGATGGCGCGACATGTATGAGAGGGAGATGCATCAACCTTTCTCACAGCGATGATCGTACATTACAGCTGGTAATCTGCTGTTAGCCCGCCGGGGAATTTTGAGCGCGAACAGAAGACACTGTTTAAATGAGGCCTTGAGTTTTGTGTGTCAATTGGTCAAGATAAGTAAACGCAGGTTCACGACCTGAAGGAAGAAATACAAACACAGTACTAGTTGAATACATATATGGAGCGTCATTAATTTAAGTTCATTTAGGAAATTAATACGGTGTAGATGGAAATTGTGCAATGGGAAAGGGGTCCCTATAGATATCTGCAGTGATAAAAATAACGCGTTTATATCGAATGAAGTAAATGGCTCGTTAAGTTAATTTTTACTTCTTCCCCTATTAATAATTCTCTACTATCCCCTTCTTACTGAAATCTAAGGGTTTCAGCTAATAGAGATTCCAGAATTTAAACTCTAAATTTTAACATCCAAATTTACATACACTGCCCAAAAGATAAGGACAACGGACAGACGGCGAACGATCCGGCATCACAGGAGACAATTGCCGCCCGGCGTCGTCGAGCGCGGTGCGCCTATACGGCCCTGCGCTCTGCTCGCCGCAGGGAAAATTGCTTTCCCGCAGCGCGGAGGGCGCGCGGGCGGCCGCGCCGAGTGCCGGCGCTAACAGCGATCGTCGCCTGCTACGGGCGGGGCGCGGCCGCTCAAAGGGCGCGTCTAAATATGTAATCGGAGGGGGCGGCGCGGGTCTGGGTGGCGGGGCGGGGGCGGGGGCGGGGCGGGGACCCGGTGTTTGCCAGGCGCTCTATTGTGTTGACGCTCGAGCGGTCAGTGCGCGCCTGTTTGCGCTCGCCCAATATCGCCCCGCGGCGCCGCACGGCCAGTTTTAATATCGCCGCCCGCCCGGTGTTTGTTTTACATCGCCTGCCGCCAATACCCTCCGGCCCGCGCGCCGCCCCGCGCCGCCTCGCGCCGCCCGCCCTCTGCGCACCCCGGCCCCGGCCCGTTCATATTAAGAACCCGAGAGCGGGTGCAGGCGCTGTGATATGGCTCCCCCAACGGTGGAAGAAATGTCTTAAGAGGCTACATTACAAAGAGGAACACCGCACTAATTTGAAGTGACGCAGGGAGATTTCGTTGATTCTGTTAACATCAAAATAAATTTTATGAGGTTACATCATTTCATTTCTCTGCAGATTCAACCAATTGTTTGGTAAGTCCGTAATCGGCCAATGGTTTCTATTAAATTTGATATATATTTGATATGATATATATTTCTTTTCTTGTTACTTTAGCCGTGCAGTAATCAACATTATTAAATAAATTTCAACGGAAATGCACGTTTAATTAATCCATAAGCAAATGCTTAATGCTCCCGCTGGATAGAGGCCTTAATCGATTGCATTTCAATCAATCAATTTATTTGAAAACTACATAATTAAAGCAAATTATTAGTTTCTATGATTTGCAAGACGTAAATTTGAGTTCAACTGTTCAACTGCATGCCCTTGGGCTCCACAGGGGAGTTGAGCACGTCCAGCTGCCCCTCCCCCTCCTTCCTGCGCGCGCTCTTCGCTGGCAGCGATCCGAGCGGGAATTTTCTCCAATCCGATTTATTGACAGATTGCGGTGCACTGCATAGTATGTCAACAGTTCGGTCCTTTGCCGTATTTTGTTGCGAGTGCCTGGTGTTTGGTATCGTTGTTTCGAATACTCACGCTGGTATTTTTCGGTTCTTTTGTCAAATGTTCGAAGCGATTTTGTTTGTTTTTGAAGTTTGATGTCCTCTGTTCACGCACATGTGGCCTATATGTGGCCTATTCACTGAATTATTGGTATTTGACTGACTGAAAAGTATTTGCGCATGAATGCACGAGTCATAGAAAAGTAAAATTTCTCTTTCATCATCGCTGTTCCTTAAATACCACATTGTTTGTGGTCTGTTTATGCTCCTCCTGACCTTTTTCGAAAATAGTTTTTATATGGCCCTAAAAGTAGAAAAAGAGAAGTTAAAAAATTATACCTTGCAACTTTATACACAATCATGATCTTCAGTATCTGCCCTGTGTAAAAAGTGAGGTCCAATAGAATATTATGAAACAATGATGGGAATTGTGTGTGAAGGGTGAAGTGATATTACTATAATCGCTCGGATCTTGAACTTTATACAAAAGTATAGAGTTTAAACATTACATAGAGTTCATTACAGTACTTTTTCTACCACTAAAACTTTTACATTGAACGGTTACGTGGTAGCTAGGATGCAGTATTCAACTACCGTCACGTAATGGACAGATTCCTAGATGTGTTTGCATTGGTGTAGTTTCTAGGTGCGCTTTGTAGGTGACATTGATTAAGCACAAAAACAATCCAACTTCAAATGAACAGTACATGAGTTATGTTATAATTCAATTTATTAAAGAAATGTCATCAAAGTTCAGAATCTATTCTTATTTCTTATCAGATTAATAACTGATACAGTCCTCATAGCGGTCAGTCTTCTGCATTTCTTCTCGAGTATGAAAACAGGGGTAGACATGTGCAGTTAATCGTTTACGCACCACGAGTTGCCTCGGTGCAGTAATATACGCAATGCAACGAAACATTTTAATAAAACGATGACCAATTATTTCTTCGTAACAGTAAACTTCTCTGTGATTGCTCCAACAATCGTACTATAATGAAGCTGTATCACGATAATTATTATAATAGTACTATCGTAGTGCAACTAACTGTATCCATATACTAAGAGAATTATACAGTGGGTAGAAGAGATTGGGTAATGGGTAGAATTATACAATGGGCAATGACAATGGGTAGAATTAGAAAAGAAAGTAATTAATCCAAAATTCGTTTTGTTCCCGCTTTGAATTAACTCGTTACAACTTCAGATACTAAACACCACATTTTTGTCAGTTTTCGTTTCTATGACTGAAGATCGTCATAGAATTTTAGCCAGCTTGCAACATCGCATTTACACGGTTAGAAAGGGTGTTGTTTAGCGACGGGGGCTCTGGCTCCCTGGCGCGTTTGCCATCGCCCACTGCACCTCTTGATCACGCGCGCGCCAATTTCTTATTTTTCCGACTGGCGCGACTGTTCGCGGGGCGTGGGAGCATTTTTTCACGAGCCGTCCCACCCGTTTTGCGGCGTAAGCCCCTCCCTCTCATCTTCCGCGGTGCGACTTGCTCCCCAAACCTTGCCTGCGCCTCCCTCCAGCACCCCATTGTCCCGAAGACACGAGATGGTGGGCAAAAAGCGCGGATTTGGGATTCCCCGCAGAGCTTGCGGCCGCTGCCGCTCGCGGCGCTCCCGTCGCTCACCTGCCCGCTACGGCATGCTTGTTGGCACTTTTTCTTGGAGGGTTGTTTTTGAAAAGATTATTCGATTTGGTTCACGGGATATGAACGGGCTGGCAGTTCATGCTTGAGCAGTGCGCTGCCAGTTTCTAACGGAAGCGCTGTCGGCTTCTTGTATCACAGCTCATAAGAAGTGTCGCCTTCGGCTCGAGCTGATATACCATCGCACGGGTGGTTTTACCGGAGAGAAAACACAGTACTTAGGAGTTTCTGTGCCCCTACGTGGTCAACCTATACTCTTCGGCCTCTCTCAAGTTATTTTTCTTGGTAAGTCGCCGAATATAAATTTGTATCCTGCGGCGTCCCCACATATGTGAATGCAAACTGATAAAAGTGATAACAGAGACGTCAGAGACGTAAAAGCGATAACAAAGACGACTATAATTCACACAGAAACACCTGCACGCCGAGTACATATAAATTACAGTTTTTCCTAATTTGTTGCATCTATGCTGAATTTTCCGAGATTTAAAGCATGGCTGAATTTTCTAGGATATGATTATTAATGCTTCGCTTTCAAGACTTTGTTACATACTTATTTATCTTAATGATGTTCTGTGATCAATTTAATTTCAATTCAGTCTTTTTTAAATATTTTGTCACTCTTTCCGAATACCGTGACACTCCTTCACACACATACAAGTGGAATACTAACTTTTGTTGCTTCATTCACAGTTTAAAAGGGCTTTGACAACGTATACTCCACTGGCAATTCTCAGAATCAACTGTTAGGTGGTTTTTAACTTTCTCGTTATTGCTTACGCACTATAGAGACAGTTATGTGATGCTGTGGGGAAAATGGCGAATTTTCGGCATGAAAACGTATTGCTGAGTCCTGGTAATAAAAAAGTGAATAAATCCCATGGCTACATTTAAAAAAAATCTCTAAAACGTGGTGTAACCAGAATCCATGATTTTTGGGTCCTGGATATCAAACAATCGATTGACTGCAAAACGTCTGTGCATCCATCTGTCTGTGAACAATGCTAGCACCTAAACTGTTCAGAGGAGTTTCTTCAAAATTAATATTCCTCAATCGATATGACTGATGACGCGGTCCCTTGAATTTGAAATTTATATTATAATTTTGGGTGGTCCATCTTTAAATAAGGCCAAGTTCAATTTTCTGAAAACCTGACAACTTTTTGCGAAATTTGACGTCAAACAGGGGCAATTTTAAAATTTTATATAACTTTTTTTCTCAGAAACGGCTCTAAATATTTTATTTTTTCACATTTTTCCTTGCAGTGCCAAGAAAAAATTATGTAAAAAGCAAATAATGGCAAAAATATGAAAAACTTACAAAAATATGGATCAGAAGCAAAAATAGGCAAAATGCATATATCTGCTCAAACAACTCCAGAAATACAATAAAGTGATTCCTATTGTTAATAGTAATAAAAGAATGACAGTAACAAAAATAAATTTTGTCAAACTTCTGGGATGTAGTTGAAGCTCTATCAAACGCATTTTAGTTATCGAATTTGTGTTGATACTTTACCTTCATAAGAATTAACTTTTGCGCCTAATGTTCTTTGAGTTGTAACTTGTTTTCTGACTGAGATGTATGAATATGGACAGAAATTGCAATGTAATAATATTACGTAACCGTTACTAATGTGTGTGCTGTTGTGCGCCACTAATTTAATATTTGTAACGAAAAACATATTTCATATAGGATTTACCTAAGAAATTACGTCAATTATTTGTAAGTAAAATTATTGTAATAATTTGATCATTAATTGCACAATAAGAATGTTTAAGATAATTGACAATAATGGGCAGGAACAAAAGAAGTCCTAAACATAGCTGGGAATTGGCAACAATGGCAACAATTTATTACACGAAGGTAAAAATATTAATTTTATTATTTTTTGGCTTGGAATTGCTTGTCTTGAGGTACGTAGCATACAGAAAATAATCCAATACGTTTTAGTAGACAAATAATTTTCGCATCTCTGCAAGCTGGCGCCTTGCTTCTCCAAAACATTTATTCATAAAAAATCCTGGAAAGTTAAGTTATATTGCAAAAAGCCGGGTTGAACTTGCCCTTCCTTTATTTTCGCATGGAAAACTTTACTTGGCTTCGTCGAGAGTAAAACCCTTTTCTAATATTTTTGTGACTATGAAAGGAAGCGGAAAGCGAACTCTCAAGGAAGATTGAATAATTATTTCAAATGTTATTTTTACGGAAGTGTGAATTGTTCGAAGAACATATCTCTACAATACTGAATAAACCTTTATTGAAAATTTGTTTCCAACATCAACTGCATTGTTTATATTTTTGTTTGTTTTCTGTAAGTACGAATATTTATACATTTTAACAAATAAAGACGTTTCATTAAAAACGTTTCTTGTTAATGGAAAGTATAGGGAAATGGTTAGGAAAAGGGTGGGCATTAACATGCGAGCGTTCTCTCATGAGTACGCTAATACTAAATATTAGTTTATATTGTGTGTTCATTGTTGAGTATTTTGTTACATGATTGCCACTCACCCAAGACGATTGAGAAACTGACATATCACGCATATTAGTTTCCAATTAATTTTGTACATTTATTAGAGACGTTAATCTCTACGAAGTTCAAGGGTATTTTGAAATGTAGGCACGAATACGTCAATAAAGAGTTATAACCGATTGTTGAACCAATAATTCGCATTTGAGGAGCATACGAAATAGCAGAGCTCTATATTCTTTCCCTTTCTCAGTTTATCGTTTCAATGTCTCTAAATCTGTTCTTAACATGCATTAAAAATCACAATAAACCTAAAGACAAAGGTCATTCGGCCCATTTGTGCATCTTGGGCGAGATATGGCGACGTGAGTAGCCAAACGGAGCTACTGAAGAATATCAGTGGTGTTCCTCTGTAGGTGAAGAGGTGAGGGACGTAATGACGATGCCGCTTAGAGAGGCGCAAACAGCCAGGCGCAGCGAGGGCGCACACTTGCCTCCCAGGACAGGGGGCGCGTGCCGGCGTCGATTCGGCGCTTCGGACAAGCAGCGGACAGGTGGCGAGAGAAGTCGAGATTCCGCGCCTCTTCTCGCCTGCCGGCGCTGCCCCGTCACCCCCACCGCCACCACTATCGTCACTTCCTCCACCGTTACGTCCACCGCCCCCATTGCTGCCACCGCCGTCACCACCACCTCCACAAGCACCGGCACCGCCGACGTCGCTGCCTCCGTCACCGTCGGGGTGCGGGCTAAGTGGCCCATTTGTCTCGGCGGCGCCGGAGCGGCTCGCGGGTGGCGGCGGCGTGTGCTCGCGTGCGCGCGCCCGCGCGTGCGCCCGCGGCGAAGCCACCGCCCGTGAAATATGCGCGCTTTATAGGCGCTTCCGCGCCGCGGGCCGCTCCGCCCCCGGTGGCGTCGCGACACCGCTGCGACCCCGCGGAATGCGCACGCGGCGGCGGCGCGCAAATTTTTATAAAAATAGTTGACGGGCCGTTCGTCAAGTGGAGGCGGAAAAATTGCCAGCGGCCCGTAAAGCGGCCGTAAACGCCCCAGTGGGGCCTGCACCCTCGCCTGACGCGCGTCCATTTTTTTTCGCTAATTTTTGAGCGGCGACGGCGGCGCGCCCCTGCGGCATCTCCGAGCCCTCGCTTCTGCTCTGCTCCGTCGGCTTCACTACACAGAGGGCCATCATAACGTCGAATAATTAAAATTATATTAATATGGGAATTAGATGAACTTTTATGAATGGAGAAAAAAATCACTAATATACAAATTCTATAATTACCTCACCCTCTCTTACTACATGCTTCAGTGTTTAGTTTCATTATCCATCAACCACAAAACATTAATATTTTTGTTCATATTCGCACATATTTGAAATACCTCAAATGTAAATTAATTTTTTTTTCTTCTAGAAATTTTCTTCACTTCTTTAAAAATGACAACGAAATCTGTTGAGTACCTACTGTGTATCAGTAACCAAATGTTTATATTATCTTGCATGTTTATCTTGCAAGATTGAGTGTATGTAAGCTCATACCTCAACTTCTTTTACATTTCGTTTTAGAAAATACTCAAATAATCATGTCTAATTTCGACTTCACTTCTGATCAATTTTTAGTTCTGTAATGTATTTTACTTCAAATTACGCGGATTAAGTGTTCTTATCATTTGAAAATCGATGATACCATTTTCGGAAACGTGAATCTTAGTTTACTAACAGACTTTTGTCCTTCTCAGAAACTCCTGCGTTCAGTGACCTCACTTCGCTGCTGATTCAGCGCGTCTGTCACTTGGTGGGATGCATTCCAAGAAGCAGAGCAAAGGCTTTTTGAGAACTGTAGCTAGCTACGGATTGGATTTCGTTATTTGCGTAAAAAGCCGTGAAAGAGAGCATGAAGTACGAAGAAACGCCTCTGCCAGGTTCGGCTCGACAAAGACGAATTACGAGAGCAGACATTCATTTGTGCTAAAAATTACATGAGCTTCCTGAAGAAGTTTTCTCCACTTGTGTTGATATAGAAGGGTGAAATCTTGGTTTCCCGAATCAATACATTCTTAAAAGTTCTCAAAAAGAAAAAATGGATAAGTTCAGGTATTTTAGAACCTCATTTTACAAATGATTTTGAAACATACCGGAGCACCAACTCCAGAAACTGGAATGACGCCAAGTACTTATTTAGTCAGCTTGCAAGACAAAACATAGAAACGGGTCTTTTCAAAATTATTTTTGTAACAAAGACTGGAATGTCCGTACCGCCAATTTTAAGATCGTAAAATAAAGTAAATGAAATGTCGGGTATCTTCGGGTATTGAAAATCTTTTAATAAATTAGAGAGAAAATTCTAAAATGCCGAGAAGAAACTGATAATATATGAACATATCTCATTGAATTGACAAGAGTTGTGTTAGTCCTACACGAGAAGTAAGAATGAGAGGTATAGAAACAATATGAAGGGATATCAAACCATAGTGCAACGATCCGACAAGGACCTTCCCCTTCGCTCTCTGCGCGTGTTATTCCACTAGCAATGGAGGTGGTTTGCGAGAGCTCCGCCATTTGGCGGATAAATCATAGGGAGTGGGATCGCGGCGCGCCGGCAGAAGCGAGGGGGCTGTGAGAGGCGGGGCGGAGAGGACCGGTTCGGCCGGCGCGGCGTGGCGCGGCGTGGCGCGGCGTGGCGCGGGGAGGCGCGGTGTGGCGCGGCGTGGTGAGGCGAGGCATGGCGAGGCGCGGCGCGGGGCGGGGAGCGGCGCCTCCGCCCAATCGAGGGGGGCTCCCCGCTTCTGCCCTGCCCCCTCCCCCGCCCGGCCGGGGCCCCCTCCCGATTGCCTCCATTTTGTATTGTACCTGTACTCATAACCCCGCAGCATCCCAGAGCGGGTCGACCTCGGAGGCTCCAAGGAAAGAATCGGGGCTTTTGTGCTAATGGGGTTGTTGAAGCGTGGCATCATGGGCTAATGCCATTAGGAGAGTATTCTGGTACACAGGTTATTTCAATGGTTGTGTTAAGACGCTACACGAGTTTTTTCGGGTGAAAGTGATAAGTTTAACTCATATCCTCAAGTCCTTTTCAAAGTTCATGCGAGAAAAATTGGAATTCAGCTCTTCATTTGGAAAGTTGTTTGTGTGCATTTTAAAGGACAATTTTGCAGTGATCATTACTATTCAATGTGCTGGAAATAGGACTAATATACGAAATAGCCATTTTGGAGACGTATTTATCCTGAGGGGAACCGATTGCTTCGGACCCAAAGACAGTAACATTCATTTACCTGTCGTGAAATATCTTAATTGTCACCATACGAATTGTAGAGAAGTACCTTAACAAACGGGCCACGGATCGGGAGTTATGTTGGGGCGGTGGGCCGCTGGTGGGAGAAACGTGATTGGGGAAAGCCAAAACGTAGGTCGGCGCCGGATTTTGCCTTCCAGCGGAGGTCCACCGCCGCCTCCCACGAAAACAGCTACACTTAGGGGACTAAGGAGTGGACGCGCTCGAACCACTAATCAATCAAGCAAGTAATCGATATGACATTGTGTCATGACTACGGTGGTCGTAAACTTTGTAGAGATCTTCAAAATTATCCGTCGTTTTTAGTGCTTTAGAGAGCATAAGGAACAATCGTTCTGAATAAGTTTACTTGTTAACAATAATGTTCAGTCGTATGCATTATTATGGAATTTTATAACATGACAATGCTTGTTAATGAACCTATTGCATTTTGAGTTGCAATTTACATCTACATCAGAGAATTTGCTCAAGGTTATGGAACTCGTGACTGTGAGGGCTGAATGTCAGCGTGTATTGACAGTCTCAACAATCTATTTTAAGTGTTAGTAGTCATAAGAGTATCTAGCCAAGCATGAAGGTAAATATTGTGTTATTGAATTTTAATCTAAACTATGTTGCAGAAACGATTTTTAATACGATTAGAATATTTTTTTTGCTATCAATGAGTGTAGTGCTTTACTGTACATTAAGGGCTCTTGCTAACTATATGATTTTTTTACTAGTGAAAATGTTCTAGTATTTTTAAATATATTTCTTCACTTAAGTAAAACAAATATTACTTTTAGGTATGTCACTTTCCTTGTGCACCGACGACATACATTCAAATGTAGTGTATTATCATTTACTCCGTTCGCCCGCAGCCTTTGCATTCTCGCTCTCGTGCAGCGGCGCCTGGCCGAGATCCGCCGGGCAGTGGCCCGCATCCAGGCGCGCTGCCGGAGGAAGGCGGCGGGGCGGCCAACGGCCGGGCCGCTCTTCCTGTCGCCGCGACACGTCGGGTTGCGCGAGGTCGCGGCGCGTCGCTTATCGGAGCAAAGAGACTCGCCCGGAATGCTGCCCTGGACCGCCGCTTCACCTTCACTCTCACCTGATCATGCGGCCGCCACGGAGTTCCCACGCAGCAATTTGATTCCTTCAGTGGCTTACACACAAAACGCTCGGTCTTCGGAGGGCCACTGTCGGAGAGTGAGGCAACGAGTTTTCAACATAGGATTTACCACTTTCATTTCTCATCATGTTTGCTATCGTTTGTAAAGATATGTGAACACTAATTGCAACCATTTTTATGTTTCCTTGCGATTTCAATAAGACTATATAGCCTACCAAAATTTATAAGATATACATTGAGCATAAAATGAGTAGGTAAGATGAAACGTGTTTGCTTCCAATCTTTCACATATTTTATACGAATTAGATTGTAACGGATTAACATTTTTTTAGCAAAGTGGAGTAGTAAAATGTTGGTTCATATTGTAAGGGCACTTAATAAAAGATTGTATCTAAATTATTTACGATTTTCAGAACAAATAAAGGGATTTTGAGTTCGATCTCGGTATAAGCAAGAATCTACCAATTGTACAAATGTACCCTCTTTCCACTGCGTAGGCGCCATCGCGCGGGGGCGGGTCCCGGGGGGGCACGCGGAGGTTCGCGTGCGCGGCACCTTGTCTGCGCACCTCCGCGCCGCAGATGCGACGCCTCGCGGACGGGCGGCCCGCTCCGGCTCCCGCTCCCGCCTCGGGAAAAACGAAGGCAAGAACGCGGGCGGGAGGGCGAGCGGGCGTTCACGACGTGCCCGACCGTCACGAGACGTAAAGAACGAAGCGGGCTCTGATGGGGCGGCCGGCGCATCTACGAACAAAGTATGCATTAATTGGCCGCACCGGGCGGCTCGCCCGCCGCCTCGCCCCGCCGCGCCCCGCCCCGAGCAGGCGATCGCCCATATCGGAGCGCCGCTCGCTCATACGGCCGCGTGGCCGTCTGGGCCGTGCGCCCATACCGCCCATACCAGTTCTGCACGCCAGCTCGGCCATGGCGCTGCCCTCTGCCGTCGCCTCGCCCACTCCTCGCGGACCGCTACTTTGTCTTACTATGCAATCGCCTTGTTCTCTTCACTGGATGCACGGCTGTTGCAGCTGTCTTTTCATGCATAAATCATTCTCTACGTTGCTGTGAATTGAGAATGTTTGTAGAGACATACTTTATTTTGTTTCACAAAGGATTGTTAGCGACTCTCTTGAACTATAGGTATCTATTGTAAATGTCTAACGAAATAAAATCTTATTTCAATGGCAAATATTTTTCCATTAAAATTGAAAGTTTAGTGCAGACATTAACCCTAGTTATGCTGGGCCTCCTGAGAGCTACATAATCAAGCAATATTTACATTAGATAATTTGTATAATGGTTTTTCATATCTGATAAAATAGTCATAAATATTATTAATTGGATTGTTGGTGAAGTAGATACCTTTTTTATTTTGATAAATAAATAGAGATATTG
>BOPP01000120.1:1469643-1494634 GCA_017312745.1 Gryllus bimaculatus | reverse complement strand
GGGAGGAGTAGGAGGCGGGAGCGCCGGGTATATTCGGTGCTACATGAGTGAGCGGGTCTTTGGAATTGGCCAGCCCGTTCCATAAGCAATTTGTGAAGAAGGGGAATAGATACACATTCATTTAGGTACGTCTTGGCATTTTGTCACTCGCTAGATATATACTTCTGGCCAGTGGCTATCTCGATTGTGTTCCTGGTATTCCCCTTAATATAAAAATACATTCACAGTCTCTATCTATTCTGTATATAACGAGTTTGCTTCGGAAACAGTTTTTATCGTGCCATATCATGTTCCAAATAAGTCATTATTAACTTATTTTCTTAAAGCGTAACCATTTGATATTTTAGAGTCGAAGTTAAAATATCCAATTTTCTCAATTGTAACATTAAAAGAGTAAGAAAAAGCAGTACATTTCTTAAAAAAAGTAAATTTAAAGAAATTTCTTTCAAGAGCAGCACTCTGTAAGTAGGTTTTTCGCCATTAATTGAAAATAATACGGTTCTCTGGTTCGCAAATGATGCGTACTTGCATTCCCTACTACCGCAGTAAACATTTCCGTCGGGGCTACTTTTAGAACATTCCCCCATCGCCGGTTCCACGAAGCAAGGATCACTTGAACGTCTGCAATGTAATAAAACGCAGGCCAATTGAGCCGGAGTGCGCTCTAGAGGGTCGAAGCGCGGTCGGCGGCCCGCGGCGGTGAGACTAATGGGACTAATAGGACGTCGCTTCGTCACAGGCGTCGTTCGCTGCGCTACCTGATGTTGCGCACCGAAGGGGGTGTTCTATTTCTTGGACCGGTGCGGGCTTCCTTATCGCTTCCAGGAACCGTCACAAAGCGCCATTTGCGTGCGTACACGCCCCTTCCTGTCGTTGCGCCGACGCACTCCTACGTAGAGCAATGTCCGCCGTTTTTCTATTTCGAGCAAGCAGGAGACTTGCCTCACTCGTTTACTTCCCATCTTTCTGTGATCATCCCTAACCCATCAGAAACAATCCAGACGGAATGTTCTCAAACGAGTAGAAGAACAATAAATAGCATTATTGTTTTAGACGAGAGGGTGCGCGCATGATAGTAGGAGTTCCAGTTCGATGCTTGTTACCCGTTGCATGCAGAGCAACCGATGGGGCTTCCCTCCTCGCTGCGCGGCGAGCGGCCGTGCGTCGCACTGTCGGCCATCGACGCCTGCGTTAGGCCGCCATTCGTTATCGGCTCCGGCGATAGTAAATTACTCTGATTAACGCGCGCCCTGATCCGCGTCACGCCGCCTGGCTCGCCCGTCTGTCCGCTTCCATGATTCATAGAGCGCGCTGCCCGCCCCCAACCACTCACAAGCCTCCTAGACGCCAACCTGCTCTCCGGACCGCCTGCCCTTCCACCCATGTATTTGCTTGCTAAATGCCTGTTTAACTACCGCCCACATACCCCACCGCTACCCCAGTCTCCTCCCTCCGCTGTCTGTTCTCCAGCCTGTTCAGGTTTTGTTACTCCTGTCAACCACCTGCCTATCCGTCTTCCTCCCCTGTTCGCCCGCTCGTCTATTTACCCACTACTACACCACCTTCAATATCTTAGCTCGCTCGCCCGGATGCGTCCGCTTGCCCGTTCCCTTCGGCGCACGGTCCCCAACTGTCCTACCTAACTGTAGTTGATATCGCGTTTCATTCATTTCATAATCATCTTTCAAAGCTGTAACCATCATTGTCAGTTCTGCCGTGGGGTAGTAAAGAATGCGGCAATATACCGTATACCACAGACATCAAACTTGACTTATTTACCCAAATCCAGCAGCATCTCCCAAGTATTTCAACTTTCCTCCTCCGCCCCCAGCGCCCGCGACTATCGTCGTTTTCGTCCCACTCTTCTTTAGCCGTTCAACGAGATCGCGCAACCGCCACGGCACTTTACATAGCCGCAAAAATGGCTGCCGGCTGCCGGTGACCGCGCGGGGCGCGATCTGCCTTCCTCCGGAGATTGATCGGCCGTGTGCGCGCGCTGGATTGCCTACCACCTGCCGCGGCGCGACGCGGCGCCGCGCGCGTTTTTACACGTCGCCGCCACCCCGCACCGCACAGCGCAACGACGTCGCCTTCAATGGGGCCTGTGATATTGATAGTGATAGAGGCCGGACGCCTCGGAGCGCAGAGCGCAGCCTCATTCGAAACTACTGTAAAACACGGTCGAAATTGTGTCGCTGAATGCCCCGCTCGAGTAGATGGCGATACATTAACGAGACAGGTCAACGCAACGCATTTATGTTGCAGCAAAGCGGTAACGTAGGTTAAGCATGTTTCTGTCGCCACTTGTTTTATAAATGTATCTACCATGTGGCAATTATTACTATTCGTATTGAATATTCAAATATGGAGAGCGTACTTGGCTACGTTACTATAGGCCACTAGCGAAGCTAATTACTTGTGTCTATTGTTAAAAGGATTATTACAAACAAACTTTTTTTTTCAAGGATAAAAAGTTTTGCTGTTAGTGAAGTGAATAGAGAAATAAAAAGTAGCTCTTTAACATTTCTTGAAGGCAGCGAAACGCAAATATTTATGATTAAATTCTCACATTCTCTTAGTATTCCAATTCTGTTCAAAAATCCGTTTTATACTCATTTCAATATTGACTTATAATGAAGTTTAAAGTACGACTATCCTGAGACAACGAACTCCTTAATTTTTCAAATCCTAGATATTCATCTACAATTTTCATTCATGAAATAATCCTCGATATTTAGCGTGTGTTGGAGATCTTGTCAATTTGCTCCTAACCAGTTGTTTATAATTCTCCTACAGGCACATTTATTAAAATATATTTATTGTGCTTGAGATTCGGCATTCTAAAATATTTTGTAAAACGTGACAAAGATCAATAAAGACACTTTGACCCGCGTCTCATACATCCTTCAATTTAGGACAGGTTGAAGCACCGACACACAGTCCTTTGCAATCTCTCTGGTTCAACCCCCATCTCTTTCCGCGTCGGATCCCTCTTCCAAAGCATTCGCTCGCCGTCAAAATTACCCTCACCGCGGCGCCGCCGCCTCTGCTCCCCTCTCGGTTTTCGCGTCTCGCGCGTCTCCCGCTTTCCCCTCTCTGCTACCCCCTCCTTTTCATCCGCCTGCTCCTCTTCCCCGCCCAGCCGCAGCTAATTTGTACGCGCGACGCGCCCCCAAAAATGTCGCCCGATTTTTCTCGCAGATCGCGGGCGCGTGCCGGTCCCTTAGCCGCGGAGGTGAGCGCCGCTTGCGAGCGGAGAGGAGCAGAGCGGAGCGGACAGGAGCGCAGCGCCAACCGCGAGAGCGCGCCCCCCGCGCGACCGTCGCTCTCACGTGCGCTTTGCGGGCGTCGCCTTTGCGTTAGCAGAAGTGCCCCTCGCTCCCACCCCTCGAGGCCAAGTTGGCATATTTCGTGAATTATTTTTTCTAGGAAAAGGAATTTTCCTTTGAGAAATTAACTCTTCTTTTTGAAAAATTATAGGGAGGAAATGAAAAATATGTAATAGTATTTAATATAAATTTTTATCGAGGATCGATAAAGAGCTAATTACTAATCATAATAAAATGAAGTCAAGATGGAATTCTTTATTGCCATTTGTCGTAAAATTTGAGTAGAATGAGAAATCATGTATATCAGGTTTACTTTTTTAAATTAACTTAATAAAACGCTATATTGAATTAATTCATGCGAAATGAATAACTAATTTTAAGTGGCATAATGAATACCAAATCTACTGATGTTCATATATACGCTGTCGCGTTTTTTTCTAAATCACATTTTTTACTGATGTGTTGTGAAGTTTAAAATTATTGCTATCAATTCTACTTTCAGTATTCAGAAAGGAAATTAAACCGGTTCAATTAAATTGAGTTAGGATATGTTTTGCATGTGCGTTCATGAATCAAATTAACCAGACACATTTCAGTTAAACGCAGATAAAATTATTTTCTCGGCTGGCGGTATCGCTGATGCGGAAGAGCGCGGTGATTTGTTTTGTTTGGAGGGGCTCGTCGGAGCAGTTGGGAGGCGTTGGCTGTGCGTGCGCTGCCAAAAGGCGGCGCCGGGGCATCGCCCTGGGGACCGCTTCACCTGAATGTTGCCGCAGGCGCCCGCATCCCCCACTGCTCACGCATCCACGCGCTTGGAGTTAATGCGTTTTCAGCGTTCGCATGAACAGAATAATTTTCTCGCTCTTGTACATTTAAAAATAACTATAGATGTAAAATATATTATATTAAACATTTACGCGTCATTCTATTTGCAGATAAGGTACTTTTACCGACAAAGAGTAACTGTTCTTTAGAAGTCGTTTAGTATCGCTGGTAAAATATTGTATAATTTTTATGTGGAAATTCCTACATTTAGAATGCAATCGGAATGCATTAAAATTTGACTTTTATTCACTACATAATAATACTCTGCTCTGCGTTAATTATGAAATCTAGAATTATTTAATGACGTAGTCTTCACTTTAATAATTCAAAGAATAGAAAATATAAATGCCGTAAACTTCATTTTTCATGAATACACTACTTGGTTAACGAACGAAATTTCCATTACCTTCCAATGTTACAAAATTATTGAAATATTTCGAATCAAACTTAGTCCAAAGGAATTTAAAGTTATAATTTATTTTAAATTTTCTAACCGAGATTCTGAATTATGGATAGAGGGAACCTTGTTCATATGTTCACTTTTCCGCAGGGTGGGTGTACGGCTCGCAGCCCGCGAATGCTCTGCAAAGAGGTTAAGCGCGGCTGCCACAGTGTTTCGCGTTCGTAGTTCTTCGATCCCCTTTCCGCAGGAGACTTCGACGCCGATTTTACGGTTTTAGTTTTATAACTTCTTTATGCTTTAATTTGCGGCATTTTATTACCGGCATTTCGTGAGAGATGTCGTATATAATCAAAATTCATTAAGCTACAAGAAAAGTCACGCTTTGCTGGGAATTTCATTGCTCCGCATTCCCAGTGCGGAGGGTGTTCGGAAATGCACATTTTTGCTGTAAACCGTCGTTCACAGTACGGCTGTTCCCTTTCCGCGGTGTTTCTCACCCAAATTAGAATCCACTAATTAGGATAATATTCACTAAATAAACTTGCCAACACTCTAATTAATAACATTGTTTTCCACGTACCCAAACCAAAGTTATCTTACAGACTACCGATCTAACATTGAATATGCACATCACTTCCTACAGTAGTAATCGTGAAAATAGGACCGACTATTGCAGAATCAAAGCCCCACGTCCAAGTTTCCCCGAAACCAATTCTTCAGGTGATAATTGTGTAAATGCCGAGTGGACAGGCTGGTAGCCCCAGTCGCCCGTATTTGGCCTGGAAACGACCATTTAATAACCCCATACAATGCAGCCGCTTTTTCTGTCTGTCGGATGCGCGCGGATTCCGCGCCCACCGCCTGCCCCCTCCGTACCCCGCGACGCAGCCGCAGGCAAGATGGCGGACGCGCACGCGGACGCGGTCGCTATGTAAATAAGCGGCCCCCGCCAGTCCCACCGCCGCACCGGCCCGCTGCCCGCTCCCCGCCATCTGGCTGCCTGTCAAATCTGGACCGGCCGCCGCCGCCGCCGCCGCCGCCGCTGAGACGGCAAATGAACGCCGTCGGGACAAAGCGCCATTTCGAGCTGATGAGTGGCCGCGCTGGGCCGGAATTTTTATCGCCGCCGCTGCCGCAGCGGCGCAGACGGAGGCGGCCGGCCGAAGGATCTCCGCCGCTGCCCCTGCCCCCCGCCTGCGTCGTCGAAGGGCCCAGATTACCGCCCTCCCCCCACTTTATAATTGGCCCCTCGCCACACGCGCACGGATTTTTAAGCGATCGGGCGGCGGAGGGGTGGAATGGAGCCTGGAGGGCGCTGTTGTCGTTGTGATATTGCTGAGTAAACAGAGCCGCTCCCTCGCTCTCACAATTCCTTATGCGCCCGGCGTTTAATTGCTCAAGTGTAGCTGCAGGAACGTTCCAGCTATCGGCTGGAAGCGAGCTGGAGATTCATATTTTAGATACACGGGTTGGCGGGAATGTTCCACTCGAATACGACTAAGGATGCCGGCATAAACAAACGCCACACAGTAATGAGTTTTATGCCAGAATGGGAAACATCATTTAAGACACAAGCGAATATCAGTTGTCGATGCGGACAGCAACACACAGCAAAGCGATTTATACACGCTCTTGGACTTAAGAAAGGTCTCAATACTTCACTCTCATATCTGTCCTCACGATAAAAGTATTATGCATGTTCCTTTTAGCGGCGGTATCACAGGATTCGCGTAATAAATACAAGAAATGGAATTGGGTCTCGCTGTGCGGATCAGGGTCTTCAATCTACGCAAAGGTCGCTCGCTCAGAGGTGCCTTAGAATTAGAAAAGTGGAGGGAGATCCATGTCATCCGGCTTCATCATTCATCGAAGACACTGTATTTAAATATTTTGATTTTCTAAACTTCGATAAGATGATCGTATGATTAAAAATTTACTGGAAATCAACTATTCAGGTGTAATAATAAACAACTGAATGAGTAAATTTCTACTTACGATTTATGGCGTAATTGCACTCAGTCAGCAATGTATCTGACTCAAGGTTACTGAAGGTAGGACGTTGTGTTTACTTTTTTCTTAAACTAAATAGTGAAACGATTGTAAATATGTTATTGATTTTTAAAGGCACCGGCCGACGACGTCGGTGACGGCGACAATTTTGAAGATACTGGAGGTAGCAACGGCAATACTGAAGAATTAAAAGCTATTCGGATTTATTTTGGTTGTTACGAGGACTGGCAGTAGGTACGAGTGACGAACTTTTCAAGCACCTAAGGACAATCGAAGAGTAGAAGCATAAATGAGGTAGGAAAGATGCAAAGTAATTATATTTATTTAAATATTAAAAACAAATGATTACTAAATGACAATTAATAAAATTATGTCCCTCTAGACATATAAGAAAGAACAATGAAATTGTTGTCTCATCGACATATCTGTAGGGAACTTTATTCATGTACTACATTAAAAGAAATATACCATTAAATAGAAAATTTTGTTATTAGTTTTATGTGAAGCACTCTCTTTAAATTAAGTGAATGCAACTATTTTTTAAATTCTTTTTAGAGTGTAGTATTTAACTAAAAAGTGATCTCTTTGCCAGAATGATGACAAGAGTGGACAATTATCCAACGAACCGTGGCTACGAAACACGCCAGTTTGAAGAAGGAGGGGGAGGGCGAAAATTACAGTGGTAAAATTTAGCGCGCTATCATATTTCGTGGCTTACCAGTCCTGGTGAGCTGTTTTAAATAATGTGGGGGGCTAGGGCGGGGTGGGGAGGGGCGGGGTGGGGCAGGGCGGGGGAGGACCGGGCGAAGTGCGGGCGGGAATCGATGGGGGGAGGCAGGGGGGTGCATCGCTCGAGAACTCAACTTGCCAACAAAACCGCATCGCTCTGTCCTCGCGACCATTTTCCCTTCGAGAGACCAGCTTACGACTACAGTTTAGAAGACGACATTTTGTTGCGGGAAATTCTCGCATCTGAAAGGGAATATTTGTTATTCTCAGAATTCAATCTTCAGACTGGAAGTGCTAAAATCCAAAACAAGTAAGTTATTTCGAGAGACACAATGTATGATTAAAAGGTGGTAAGTAGCTACTGGAGTGCAATTCAAACTTGGCTCCATGATGGCTTCAACAAGGATATAAAAATCATTTATAGAATGTTGTTTAGCCAACATTTAATCAATTGTTCCGCTTATGCGCGTATCTCTCTTTGTACCGAAGAAACTGGTCGTCAGAATATATTTGATTTTTTTTATTTTCCTTGTACAAGAATATATTTATTGCTTTAAAATATTTGAATATTTTGATGCAAACAGGTTTCTTTTACGAAAGTATCGCCTTGTATCATGACTTTCTAGCTGCTTAGTTGACAAAGTGATATTTTATGTTCTCAGGCAGGACTCTAATTGAAATTATTACGAATGCAAAAATTGCATCAGAAAGAGTATGAGCTCTACATCTCGTTGAGCGGGTGTTCAAGCAGTTTCTCTTGACATGAGTTGCGGAGCGATCGCATATTTTTGTCGCTGCTTCGACACCGCCTCTTATACAACGGTTGCCGTGACATTTCTTATTGCGTTATTTCTTTTAAGCGGTATAATGAATAACGTAATTAGATTTCACGGCTATCTCGGCGCGAGGAAGAGATCAACTCGTAACGTCGCCCGAGCGCAGCAGCGCATCCAGGGCGCTTGGCAGCTCCCTTTTTGCGACAGCGGCGCGTAAATTCCTGAAATTAACATTCTCCAGGGAGTTTCGAATAAATTTCCAGGAAGTTAAATTGACATTAAAATAGTTTGGAGCACAGGGCCCCGATGCGTCGTTGCGCGGCCTCCTAACCCAATCGCCCCGGAGCAGTCGATGCGGACGAGGGTGGTGTGGCTGGGGAGGGGGGGGGAGGGGGTGCGAGAAATAGAGAGGGTGGAAAGGGATCCTTACAGAGCGGGGAGGGAGATATTCTTTACACCCTGTGTAGGCGAGGCGAACTTGTCGGGCATGGTTGTGGTGTAAAGCCTGCTGTTTGGTCGCCATGTTATGGGAGCATAACTACAACATAATAATTGAATTGTATCAAATACAGTAGTAATTACCAACAATTGTTCGTATATATAATATTGATTCAACGATTCGTAAAACAATATAATGTTAGATATGGTATGGCTAACAAAGTTAATACATAATGATAACATTCATTCATTAATCCATCTGAACTTTCTCAAGTTATTAAATCAATCCAAAACTTCACAATGAGGTTGGATACATACTACAAATCAAACTCGTGAATACGATAAAAAATCTATGTTAAAATGAAAATATTTATGTTTGAACAGCTGAAATTACCACAATGTTCAATACGTCTCTACATTCTTTTTACATCTATGCAAACAATTTTAAATACCTATTCATTTTTATTTCAGGGTTTCCTAGAGTTTGCTGCATTAATCAAAACACATATACTATATATTTTCGTGGCCATTGGGTTTTATAGTTTGGAAATAACCTGTGATTTTATTTTCCTTACCAATTACACGCTTTTATATTTGTGTCATGTTCACAGCCCCACTAATTCGTGAAAACTAGGTTACACCTAGAGGGTCTGTTTAGTAACATGGCCCGGTGAGGGTGACGCAGTTAGTGGCAAAGGTGGAGTGAATGGGAGCAATTGAAGCGACGGGCGCGAGCAGGGGGCAGTCGGTGAGGAAGCAGGGACCTAGGGCGTTGAGCAGGTCTTTCCAACTGCCTCCGTGTGGGAGACGAGGTTCACGTCTTCAGGCTCTCTGTTGTGACCGGTTTATGTGAAATTCTCGAAGGAGAGGGAAATTTTCAAAGTAACACATGTGCAAAGTTTTACAGTCGGGTATAGATTGGTAGAAAACTGTGTGTTTATCCATTGAAGAATAAGAGAAAAGCATCGTCTGTTCCACACTTAGTAAGTCTTAAATGTCAATATTGTCATTTTGCATTGTATGCGATGTTGAGTGAAAACGACATAACTGCTGATCACCAAACATTATAAAACAGCTCAATGTTTATATTGGTCATTATCATGAAAGGAAGCGAACTTCTCTCTTTTATAAAAGTATATTTGCAAATTATTATCAAAGTTTGTACTTAATTTGGGAAACATTAAAATTGTTGCAAAGTAACACGTACTGAAATTTATTAATATGAACAAGAAAAACTTATTTAATTTAGGAACGTCGCTAAGCAAGGTTGCTCTGCTTATGATACTCTACTAAAAAATGAATCTCCTCTATAAAGGAGAATGGCATTTTTAAGTGCGGATGGCATTTACGGTGACCAATGTCACGATGAGGCGCTTCTAACAAGATCCTTTCAACAGCCTTTCTATATTTTCTGCACTTGAATTTTTTTTTTCTGCGGCGAACAAGATATTCAATTACAAGTTTCTCTAGCTGTAGCACTAGCTCTTTTTCACCTATTCATTTCAAACCATTAATGAGATTTTTGCAAAACCAAAACTCTTTGTAGAAACTACATAAAAAATGTATCATCCAATTATTTTTCCTATTACTAAAACCTTATTATCAAAGCAGTAAAGGGGGGATGTTTGGATACACATTGTTTGCACAGTACTTTTGAAGACCCTCTACAGACATAATAGAGAGAGATGGTTTCGCGTCCACGAGCTTACTCTTCGGAGTAATTTTTGCAATTCAAAAAGAGAAAAAAACACGAGGTGATCCGGAAAGTAATTTTTACTCATAAAAATGAAGGAAACACTTTTCAGTAGAATATGCAGAACTTGTTGAACAATTTCCCACAAAATTATTTCCAGAATTGAAACATTTGTGATACCAAGGAATCAAAATTTGTATCTCTGTATCATAGAGGTAACAATGATTGATAGCCTCGTTGATGATTTCTGTACCTCTGTAATCGGGACCGCCCACGGCGCCGTGGAGAGTCGCTCCGCGGGGCCCGATCGCAGGCCGGTGGAGCGCAGATCGCATTGAGCGCGAGTCTCGGGGGCGGGGGCGCGGGCGGGGGCAGACCCTCCCCTAATGAGGCCCGCGGTGGGTGAGGCGGGCGGCGGCGTTGCACTCCATTCACATTCCAGCGGTATCGACTTCTTTTTCTCCCTCGGAGTAAATGTCACAGTTTGTTGGGAATAAATGCCCGGGCGCTCTCTAAACAGGAAGGCGCAGTTTAGACTGCTTCCAGCCTTCGGCAGGCGCGGGGCGGAGGAGGCCGCGGCAGGATGTGGGGAGACTAAGGGGGCGGGGAGGGGCGGGGAGGGGCGGGGCGGCGAGGGGAAATCCACCCGCGAGTGCCTCTTTTTACGGAGCACCACGGCACGGAACGCACAATGCTCTCAAGGGAGTAAACACACAGATTCCTCCGGTTTTGAGAACTTTCCACAAAGCTTTACTCTTACAAGGAAAAGCAAATACCACAATATCGGTAATGATCGAGAAAAAAGTAATCTAAGAGATATTTAGACTCTCATGTTGCGTGTTCGAGTGTGAAACTTCTTTATAATCCAAGGCTTACTCAAGGTTTTTTTTCTCGGGGACGAGGACACGTGTAGTGTCCAGCCGACTTGATGCGTACTTTTAAGAAATTCTCATTCACTCTCAATATAAAACATTTCTTTTATGTTTTGACTTTTTTGTTAACATTTATAACGCAAACGATACAATTTTCATATATGTATACATCAATTATAGATATACTGAATGTCTTTCCTAGTGTAGAAAATTAGTAGAAGGTGTATTATTTGTATGTATCACTGCATACAGGACGGAGAATGAAACCACATGAGTAATTCCGTTGAGTGTGCCACTGTTTAGAATTAAACCATCAATTTCGATAGAGAAAAAAAATGTGATCGACTTACACCAACTTTCCCAGACAAATGTACCATTACCGTTTCTTTCAATATTTTTGTTTTGTTTTACAACAGTTATGTCTTTTAGTCTCTGTTCGTCCTATAAACAAAATATCGTTATAAAATCCCCGAAGGTCGACGGCGGGTTCGAATATGAAGTCTTTGTTCTCAAAGTTCAAACTCCATGCCCATGGGTGTGGAGAGCTGCGGGAGGATCGACAACGACCTCCTAGAGGTGCGTGGAGCGTTCGTCTGAATTCGCGCGTCGCGCTTCCGGGTGCCCCCGGGTATTGTGTCTAGGACGCGCGCGGCGCAGTCTGGTGGGCACGTGGGACCCTCCCGCAGCCTCGCGAGGATCCGCGGTTCCCTTTAATAGGGGGAAAGCTGCAATGCAGTCCTTCCCGGAAGGTTGTTCATCGGAAACAGGCTTCTGCGCCTGCTAGCAACGTCTCAGAAGTAGTAGTACTACTGAGTTGTTAATTATGCACATCGCTATATAGTATTTCAGTAAGCTCTTGAGTGTTTTTGCCATTCCGCCACTGGCGTCTAGACTTCCCATGCACCAATCGAGACGTATGAGGGGTCATTCGACGAGTCTCAGTCTCCTGATGGGAAACTGATAATTTGTTTTCGGATCCTGCTAGAAGATTTAAAGAAATTTCCAAAAACAGTTTTTTTTTGTTTTGTTTTGGCGCTGCGCTGATAATTCCAGGAATTGAACCAATCTCTCCTAAAACGATCTATGTAGGTAGCGTTGATTAAATATCAGAACCCAAGGGCATGTTTTGCTTAATACACCATATTTTCTTTCACGAGGTTGGCAACACTGATGTTGACATCTTTAAGTGAACAATTGAATTACAAAGCAAATCGCGCTGCAGTTTTATTTCTATTTAGAATCGAATTATTATCGTATTTAAAAAAAATAAATTTACGAATACCTACGAACAGTGTTGCCTCGGAACGTATTGAAGTTGAAGAATTTCAAGTGAATATGGAGAAAACAAAACTGTAAGTAAAGCTAGAGAATGAATTATCTTAATATTCGACTTCGCACTTTTACGTCCTTACATAAGTGAGCAAACACCGTTTTCAAATAATTGTGACCTACAACTTATTCAAATTAACTAACACCATATTCATACAAACAGACAAAACAATCACCATTTAATGTTAGAATCGTATGCAACGCTAGATTCGCAATACAAAACGATTAAAGGAGCAATTGCAGAAGTACGAGTGAACACAAATTGGACAGGTTTGCTGAAGTTTTAATATCTTCATAAATTCAGGGTGAAAAATATGGAAATCGAGGAAGAATCAAATGTAGTTGCAAACGATGTTGCAATATAATTTTCGGAACTAATTTGGAACGATCTGAATTTTTGTATTTAGCATTTGATTCAATGCAAATGTACTATGTGTATTTTGTGTATAGTATTACTAAGAAAGTATACAAATTTTGTTGCACTAAAATTTAACTATTAGCATCAGAACCTACATGTACTTGTAATGGCGATTATAATTTTGAAATTGCAATAAAACCACTTGGAGGTAACACACAAGCGCATTGGGTGTTGGGAACTATTGAACGGAAGTATATCAAAACGGGAGTATCAGCTACAACGATTCATTGGGAAGTCCAAAGCCAGATACTGAAAGAACATATTTAAACAAAGCTTGGCATGAAAGAAATAGTGCATGAAAGAAATTTTCAACACTATTTTTAAACAGTTCACTGCGTCTGCGACGCTACATTTTGCTAGTTATATTTTATTAACATACTATTCACTTATAAATTACCTAATCGGATTTCAGCAACAAAGTAAAAAATTGGCAATAAATATTATGATTTTGAAAGTTGAAGGTTACGACTTACTTTTGATAGCAATATGTGAATTAAATGTCTAAGTTTGTTTAATTTTTCAACAGTTTTCAACTTTACTAGAATCCTGCATTTTTATAAAATTTGGTAAAAAAACAAATGCGCATTACACCGGACTCGGCTTAGGTTCTTTCTCATAAATACTGACTTCGTTTGTACTTTCATAACCTTCTCTCACCAATAAGACAATAGTCCCCATTGAATCGAAAGTTAGTGGTGTCGGCTATGTCGTTAGGAATGTCTCTACGATTCAGTAAGAGTCCGCATTAGAAACACATCGAAATAAAATTAAAATGCTGACATTGGTGATTCGGAAAACATCGCATTCAAAACACAGGATAAAATACGGCAACACAACGACACTAATTTAGAATATCCGGATAATAAAATATCGATGTATCGTGTCCCTCCCCTTAATTTCGTGGCTCGCTGGATGGCCGACTACTTTGGCGGCTGCCGGCCGAGCGTATGTTGAAAAGGGGAGGGGAGGGAGGGGAGAGGGGAGACGGCGAGGCCGCGGGGCGCGGGTCACAACGGCCGTACAAATCCCGGCGTATGATTGCTCCTTTTCTGCTTCTCCTCTCCGCCGTCTTCGATCGTGGCGCGGAGGCGGCGGTGCGCCGCGGTCGGCGGGCCCGCAACAATGCGCGCTAGCGAAGCCGTCCCGGCCCGCCCGCCCCGCCCCGTCGCCGCCTGCCGCCGTCCCCGTTAATTTATGGCCCAATTGCACCCGCGCTCCTCGCCGTGTACCGAGCCGACAGCCCTTATAAACTGGCCGGCCGATACCGAACCACGCATGCTTTAAGAGAAAAATTGCCCCGCCGCCCGCCCGCGCCACCCCGCCCCCCGCGAGGGCGAAGAAGAACCGCGGACCCGGCGGTGGCGGGCGGCGCAACGCGGCGGTGCGGTCGGCGCGGGAGCGGGGGCGGGGCCGGCGTGGAGTCTGGTGACAGCTCCGCAGCCGCCGCAAAAACTGAGTAATTAACTTTAATTTACGTCACCTGCCGCGCCGCCACCGCCGGTTCGCGGCGCCGCCGTCCCCGCCCCCGAGGACCGCGCGCACGCCGCCGCAGCTCCATAAAGTTGGAATTAGAAAGTTGGCAGTGACAGAAGCGAAGCGTCCGCGCGCCCCCGGAATCGCTAATTACTGCCTCGAGGCGGTGTGGCCGCGCACCCTGTGTGCGCTCGCTGCCCCGGCGATGGGGCTCCGTGCCTCACTTCGATGTCTTCACGGCTTTTGATGCTTGCGAGAAGGAAACTTTTGATTTTCGTGTGCCGATAATATCTCTTAATTGAAAAAAAAAGTATTTGCTCTTAACCGAAAATTGTTCCTAAGGAATTTGTACGTAAAACGTGTATCTCATATATAATAAAACGATAAAATGTAATTGTAATTAGTAATATATTATATATAAGAAAGTTTATCAATAATATGGAATAATTGCTAATTAACAACACGAAATTATTTGTGTTTCCTAGTAAATTATGTTATCAATTCGAAGTTTACTCTTGCGAAGTTATTTAATGACATACATGAATTTACAATGTAACTTCAAGAACGTTGGTACGAGCATTTATAGAATCTAAGCGAGGCTCTTTTAATCTTAAAGTGTGGAAGATATTCGAATGAAAACCGGTGAATTGATATATGTGCGTGAAAAATCCCTGCACTTTGACGAGAAACCGCAAGTGAGCGAACTAGCGCTTATGGTGCGTTGCCCCGCGAGGGTTCACCGAGTTTCAGAAGATTCTGAGAGTAACCCAACCCGAACGCCTGCCGTCGTTTAATATCCTCTCATCGGACGGCCCACCAGGCAGCAATCAAGAGTTGCGAAGAAATGACAACAATGGAAGACGTTAAAAAGAGTTTTGGGTATATTAATAAGGGTTTTGGCTAGATTGCAGCAGAAGCTTCCTCAGCAATCGAATAATAGAATATGTGAATCGGCGGCGCAACGAAAAGTGCTTTCCTCAGCATCTATGGCCACTAGGGTGGTCCTGTGCTGCACGTCTCATCACGGCTCGGGCGGCGCGCAGTCCGCTGAGCGATGAGGCGTGATTTGGAGAGGAAAGCGGAAAGCAGCGGTTTGGCACGGAACCGGTCCAGCTGCGCCAGTGGCGGCGCGGCGGCGGCGGCAGTCAAGGCGCTGGTAGCAGGCCGGGACCTTGGCCTCCTGACGCCCCGGGCGGCCCGACGCGCGTCGCAGCTCTGGCTTCGGGATGGCCACCCCCTCCCGCTCCCCGCTGCACTTGCACTTCGCGAACCGAACCCAGGTGCTTTCATCGCCATTTTGTACGTAACATTTACATACTACATCTACAGAACTAGATTCACATTGGTGTAATAAAACATAATATACAATTATATTATATTATATAATATAATATACAATTATATTATATCATGTTGTAAGCTTATAATACCCAGAAACATATTTGCAAATAGAGTTTGGATAATAACAAGGGAGAAAAAAATGACAAACGTTTCAAGTCACAGAGCATTACCTGTTAGTTACATTTCTAAGTAAAACCATAATAAATATATTCAAAGAAATTAGCGCCTCTGCTGTCTCTAGATATAACTTAAACATCTATTTGTTGAAGTTTCAGGAAGAACTTCAATCTGCGACCTCAACGCGAAAACCATTAAATTCCAAGACATTGCAGCAACACAAACACTGGCTTCAATTGTCACTGATGACAAACACGGCGCTCGGCTTCCCCGGCCGCGTGCACTTCAGCCAGAGGGTCAGTGGCGCTGCCATCCCTGGGCGGCGAAGCGCAGCCGCGCGCGGCGCCCCCGCCGGCTCCATCAGCCGTCGCGTCGGCCGCGTCGGGCTCCGTTCCAACGCTGTTTATTTATTCAGTCCCTCGCATTCTGTAGCTAACGTCGGTACACTCGTTCACGCTGGTGCCGCCGCCGCCGCCGGCATTAACGCGTCGGCTGAAATATTGACCTGGCGGCCGCGGCGGCGGCGCGGGGCAGGCCGCTGCCCGACGAGCACAGTGCTCCGAAGTGGCTTCGAATGCGTGCATGACGTATTTTCTGCGTGTTTGATGCAAGAATTTCACTGGTGAAAGTAAAATATGCAGGTAATTTAATACTAAATACTGGTATAAAAAGCTCTCATGTCACCCCAAGTAGCAGAGGTGGCAGAAGTGGAGCGGCTGACGTGTGATTTCATACAGTGAAGGTGATTGAGTTCTATTTTGAGAGTGTGTCTCTATAACACGAAACTCAGAATTTCAAATCAAATATGTTAGTAAGTAATGAACTTCTCTTATTTGAATATCAATTGCTAAATGCATAATAAATTATGGAAATAGATTCGAGTTTAGACATCGCCAGTCTAATAGGAAATACCAGCATCAAATAACTGATTTCATAACTTTATTCGAAATTGTTGTTTACATTTATTTTTTTATCAGGTCTCCTAAGAATCAAAATTCTATCTTCGTTGTGATATATCTCATATAGACAAAGAATGACGTCATTCAATTAAAATATTGGGAACCTTGATTACCTTAATTACCTGGTTTTTAATTTATTTTTAATTGAATTTATCATTACCAATAAGCAATTGAAAATTACACTGTTTTATAAATTAGCCTAGAAATAAGTACGCCATTTTGCGATTTTTTTATTTCATCTGCCTGTTGTTTTAGATTTCAATACATCATGAAAATGTTTTTTCTGTTGCTTCATGTTTTCTGCCTTTGTTTCGCAAATTGTGGCCCATTTCGGCCCAGTGTGCAGCGCCCTGCCGCCGCCGGAGCGTCTGGCCCGTGCCGCCGTCCCTGTCCCCGTCTCCGCTGAGCCCGCGCCCGACTGCAGGAGAAACACTCGCTCTATTCCGGTTCGCCTACAAGCGACGCCTCCTCTTCGGGTTTGTTTCGCACAGTGCGCGCCTATTCACGGGGCCCGCGGCGCTCCTCCCCCCGCCCCTTCCAGCCCCGCCTCGCGGCTGCGCCCCGGGCGACGGGGCGGTCTTCGGGAAGCTGCGTGTTGCCCAGCAGACTGACGCCTCTGTTATCGTCCACGCCTCCTGCCACGTTGTATTCGACTTGTAACCGTTAGTGTTGCTCTTATCTCTGCTGCTCTGTCACTGCCTTCGAGCGAATATTTGCAAGTCGTCCGGCGCACCGCTGGTTGTCTGGACAGTTAAAACGTATTACACGCCGCTACATTGAAAAATAAATTTAATTGGGTTCTTGCCATATTATAACTCGTATTAATAAGCAACGAAAAAGAAAGAAACGGCTACTTTAACGATAATAAAGGCCTATTTGGTGTATGAATCTGGGCCATTTTTCACTGGGGCGTTCGCAGAAGAATTTGAGAAGAATGCGAGGCTTTAATGGCCGGAGTGTTTCACTCTCTTCCCGGTATCCGAGGCAGTCACCGGCCGCCGCTCGCCTGGTTTGAGCCGGCGGCGCAGCGAACGCCGGAGGGCCACGCGGTGCATTGGAGCAAGTGGACGACCCCCGTCCATTGCACCACTCTTGGTGACGCCGGCGCAGTGGTGTCTGTAGGGGAGGACTGCGCTTGTTACAATGATATTCTAAACTCGAACATGCAGTACTTGCTTTATTAATCCAAATTGCTGCAAATCAAAATATTCTTACGGTTGCTTGATGTTAGAAGATAGTGTCAAATGTCAAAATGAGAGCACGTCTGAACTTCGAATTAATGCGGAATTTATAGGTGCTAATGACTCCTCGTCTATAATGGGCTCGAAGCCAGTTTAATACTGAAAATACATCAGATTAAATTTCTGTAATTCTTTTACCGATCGTTCGAAATGAGTTTCATATGATCGTTCATGCTCTCAAAAAGCACATTATGTGAAATGACGTACAGCAGAGTTATTCGATAAACAATTTAATTTCTTTTATAAACTATGCAACAAATGCACATCGACACTAATAAAAAAGTTTAATGTGAAAAGAATGCTTTCAAAACGATAATAATGATACCCATAACTTTAAATAATTCCCCACTATTTGTCTTCTTTGGAATAGCTCAGAAGCCTAGAGTCACGAGTTCAGACATTCAGTATTTCAAATGCAGGTTCTCAGGCCATGTTTCCCGGCTCCACGCCAGGGGGAAAAAAGCTGATGAAAAAAGAGGCCTGACTGCGCGACTTGTTAGCCGAAAAATTATTTCATCTACGCCGAGCGGCGTTTGAAGTTTTATTGGCGGCGCCGTGTTATTCCACGTGCGCGGGGGGGGCGGAGGCGAAGAATCGGTTTGAGAAGTGCGACGCGGGAAAAGCGACTTTTTGCGCTGCGATTTGAATAAGGCGCGGGGGGCCGTGGGGGCGGGATGGGCGGGGGGGGGGGGGGAAGCGGAGGGCGGGGGGTGAATGGAAGGATGGGGCGAGGGGGGATGGGAGAGGGGAGGGAGAGACAGCGAGGTGTGGTGTGGGTCGTCTCTATTTTTTTTATCATATTCGTGATGCTGCGTTGTTTGGTCTTTTGGTTGATTTTTACTTGCTTTTTTTATGTAATTATTGTTCATGGGGAGCATTTTATTGTTTCACTTTTCACTATTCATTTCTCTTTTTTTCGTCATCATCGTTACCACGCTCTCCACCTTTTTCTTGTCTTTCTAAATCCCAATGCCAGTCTCGCCGAAGACTCCCTACAAGATGTGTGTTTCTCTCGTTTATTCCTAAACTTATAGTTTCTTTTACTTTCTCGTATACTTCTTACATAGCATAGAAAGAGGTTTTTAATGCTGCAGTAAAAATTCAGCAATTGTTAGATAGAACTTTTGTACGCCAATTCAACAGAAAACTTCATTTTACTTTCCCTCTCGCCACTAATATCATTTATTCGATCCCGTAGGACTTCTCCCTTTTCTATCGCGTTCCCTCATTTCCCGCCAGTACTCTCACATTTCGTTTTTTCTCTGAGTGATCCCCTATTATCCTCTTTCCCCTTAATCTCTCATTTAAAATACGACGATGGAACGCCTTCGCGCGAAGGTCTTGATATGCAGGCGATGAAGAGGTGGAGCAGGATTTCGCGAGTGCATTTCACTCACTGGTCACCAGACCGTGTATTGCGCTAATTCTCAGTACTATAGCCGCGCGAGTGGACTCTGGCCCGCGCTGCTGGTAAAACGCCTGTCTCGCGCTAGCTCGCAACCTGCGCGCCGGGTGGTTATTTGTTAGCATACGCTACACGATTGAGTGATTAATGTTTCTAGATGGGTCAACTGCAGCGATCATGGGTCCCGTTTGTGTAGTGCATGTTTTAATCGCGAGAGGTGGCGGTGATCTTCCCCCGCCGGATAGCGCGATAGACGCCGACCTACACGCCGGCTTGCGTGGTTTTCCTCAGCCAGGTATCTCCCACAAGGGGGAAAACCGCAACAGCCGGAACAAGCTCTAAAGCTGGCTTTACACTTGCAGGAAAATGGCGAGAAATATTATTTCATAACAAAAGTTGCCAATATAAACATTGCGGCAATAAATATTTCTGATGTTGGCAATATTTTTTACTAGATATTCCGGTCGTAATGTAAACTCGTGAGTTTCCGTCCTCGGAAAGATATTGCAGGTTGTTGCTGGGGCTAGAATTGGATTGAAGTCTGAGCAAGATATTGCTGGAAGAAACCAATGATGACCACGGACACATTGGTCACAGGAAGTACGGTTGCGGTAGTACATAGACATATTATTTTCATTGTTATATGCTTTTTTTTAAAATGTGTTTGTGAAAAGGTTTACTATAATAAAAAAGCAATCAATATTCTAAACTCTCTATTGTTGGTTATCAAATGTTTCAAATTTTGGTTCTATGTCCCCTCATTATTAATTTGTTACGTTAAAATTAATAACATATTAATCTCTAATCTAAAAAAATTAAGTGTAATCTATAATATATTAGTAGAAGGTAATGGATATAAAACTTTAAGAATTATATAAACGAATTAATAATTGAACTTTTTATAAAAAGAAAATTATTTTGCTTCTACGTGAATCGAAATCGCCGAAATCTTTTTTTCTTGGGGGGGGCATTTAAGGTCGTATCAACATATAGGTCATTAGCAATAACTATTGCATTTAACTGTATGGCAACTGATAAGATCACATGACATGGGGATGATAGGGGGTGAAGTCGCTTCGGCACTACTGCCTTAACGATCTCGGCCATCAGGATCGGCACGAAATCATATTGTAAAACGATCTGCAATATCTTGCCGGAAAGATCTTGCTCAGATTTTCTGGACTCCTTGCTAGTATAAAGATGACCCCAAGAAGCTGAAACCCGAAAGATATTGCGGAAACATACTGCTTATGTAGTATAAGATCCCCGCTGGTCTCCCGGCATGAGTGGTAGTGTAGTGTAGTTCCTATAAGTGTAAGTGAGTGTACGTAAGGGGTGAGGATCTGATGAGGAAGAGGAAGGAAAGATCGCGCGTGGTCCATGGCTCGTTTGGTAGGGTACCCCTCCGACATTCGCCCAGTGTTGATCAGAGCAACTACGAAAACAAGCGCATGCGAGTGGGGAGACTGACGCGACGGAATGGACGGGGAGCAAGGTTGGACGAGATGTGAGTGTCCTGAAAACAACGATGTGAAACCAGATGGAGTATGTTTGAATAGTAATGGGTAAGGGACCAGAGAATCCTTTGCCTATTACGTCCAGGATAAGCAAGCTTGGGAAACGATTGATGGGGGTTTTGCATCAAAAGGAAATTAACAGATTAACAGGAGGATTGGAGTTCCAAGCTATGACATATGTAGTGAATAGATCGAGTTGACTTGGAGGGTTAAAGAAGAGAAAAGAGGGATGAAATTGTATTTTTGATGTTATTTATCAATGATGTTATTAATTAAAAATACACCCTGAGAAAGACGTTGAAACTCGGAGAGGTAATGGTGTTTATACAGAAAAATTCACCGTTAAGCCAGTAAATACGGTGAAGTGTTTTGTTTTTGTTTTGTTTTGTTTTCTTTACTTCGAAAAAAATTGGGTACTTAACTGTCCTGCCAGAATTTATTCCAGAGATTTTGTTTATAGACGGAAACATATATTTAATATTTCTGTAAAGCTCTGTTAATAAACATTCGAATCTGGCAAAAATTCGCGTTCAAAATCTGCCGTTTCCTTTGGCGAAATAAATACCCAAGAAACGTTGTACCCTTAAAACATTTCGCAGAATGTCGAATCTCTTGGCCGCTGCGAAGAACCCAACAACTGGGCGTAGAGGCCCCGAGACAAAACGGCCTGAGCCACCGGCGACGGCGCCGCGCGGCGCATCGGACGCACGTTGCAGATCGCCGTGCAGGTTGTCATTACTCCATGCGCGAGCAGTTAATCGAACGGCAAATCGCAGCTCGGAGAGGCCCTGATTTAGAACGGGCCGGTCTTTTTGCGCGCCTGCACTTTCCTTAGGCGGCGCTGCGGCGCGCACGCGTCGCGACTGCCCGCGGCGGCGGCGGCGGTTCTTTATCCCAACGCCGACTGCGCCGCCGCCGCCTTTGGCATCTTCTTCGTTGCTGCCCGCTGCTACTGTTTGCTGCGCACTTTGTCGCCGCTTGTGGCACTGCTCTTAATCAATATTCCCGATATGTTACTCTAGGTACTCCATTATTGATAACGGATTTCATTTTGATCATGGCAAAGTTGCTTGAGAAATATATCTTTTATCTTGTAATTATACGAAGGGTTTATGACTATACAGCAATGCTGAAGAAAATACAACATGGCATGTTTCGTCTTTGGATTGAAATCTGAGGTTGTCACAGAAATTAGTTCTGAAAAAAAAAAAGAAAATTTAAATGTTATTTGAATTTTTGGAAGATGTTTTTTCCTTTTACCAGAAAAAGTACAAAAATATTTCATAATTTTATCATAATGATACTTTACATTATTACTCAGAGTGACCAGTGAGACAATCATAATTTGTTTACTGTGTTGGGTATGTCGAAAGTGGAAGTGGAAAAATGTAAAATAAATAAATAAAACGTTCATTAGTAGAGAATGAGGAAGAAGACGATGAGGATGTTGATGAAAAGGAAGACTTAAGAACAAAACGATGATGAGAAAGAACATGAAAAATATAAATTCGACATCAAGGACGAGGAAAGACTCATTGTGATTGCAGTGTTGCTAGAGTAATTCATCTTCTGTGACTGCAGAACTTCTCTGGCTAGCGTGTACGCAGCTACCATCTGCATCTTCAGCGACCGCGTCGTCCGTCTGCGCGGCAACCGCTGCGCCTTCGGCGGATCGCCTGCACGAGTTTGGCCGCGGCGCGACGCATCTCTCGAAGGGCTGGCCGCGGCCCGCTCCCTCGGACGGGTTGCTGCGTGGCGCTGGCGGCTGCGTGCGCCTCCGCGTTAACGCCCCTCATTACGCGGCGCGTCGACACAGGTGGCTGTCGCTCGGACCCACTCCGCGGATAGGGTTTCTTCTGCAAAGGCCACGCACCCCTTGAGCAGGCGTTGAGGCGCGTTGCAAAAATTCCCTTCGGTAATTGGCTCTTTATAAATCTCTTACCTTTTCCATTATTGACGCTGCAAGCTTCTTGACAGACAAATGTTTGTGAAATCAGCGATCATGTTTAAACACAATATCCACTCTAATTTTACTCCTAAAATATGATTTGAACATCTTCAAGTTTTCTCCGCGAGAAACTGTATTTCTCAATTGACGATTAATTGTGTTGTTTATGCAGATTTTGGCATTTTTCGAATTTTCATTTTCTTTTTGTGTGAAATTCACATTATGGATTTTCAAATAACATTTATTTTTATTGCTTTCCCTCTGCTACACTGAGTTAAGATGCATCCCTGCGATTTTATAATACATTTGGAATAATTCATGTATAAGCGATTCAGAGGTTGAGAAAATGTATTGTTTTGATTTGACATCATTGAGATAATGGGATTTTTGTGTTTGACATATGTGATAATTGAAATTGAATGAAATAAAGAATGTTTCGAATACTGCATGAGGGTGCTACTTAACATATTATTTCGCATGAACGCGGTAGCGCGTATTGCTTCTTCTGGCATTCACTTAAACATTTGCTTTCGGAACGTAGCTATACTCTGGTGGCTTAAACAATTCATTTTAAACAATTACAATAAATTTAGTGGATCGTAATAAAGCATCATTAAGGTGTTTACTAAAATATGGGGGTTCATCTGCGGGATTTCATTTGAAAAAAACTGTAATTGCTGTATTGTGGTCAGACAGTGATTGCAAGTTTAAACGTGTAGGAATTTCATGAAATATACTGCATTTGCAGTATTAAACTGGTAGAAATTTAAATCCAGCGTAAATTGCACATTAATGAAAATTGGATAATTCCATAGTAATACTAATTTATTTATTGGTTCTCAATTAGCATTAAATTTGAGATAAAATATCTACTAATAATAAAACAGCTAATTTTTGTAATCTCCCTTATCAAAGCTTCATTTAATATCGTTACTAGTCCAGCTTACAGAATCAGTTTGTAATGCAATTGTGTTTATTTCTAGGCTTAAAATGCATTCCCCTGAATGCGTATAATTCGGACATTAGTACTATAATCCAATGAAATTTCACAGTGATTTTATCACCTGGAAATTTAGATTTTGTTTTTATAAAAGGTTCTTAGTCACAATTTACATGGCTGTAAAGTTGAATAACACTATAAGGATGAAATCCGAATGAATTTGGAATTTGAAATATAGATGGTTCCCAATTTTCTTTGAAGTTGTATATTTAAGAAGACAATGCTTTGTCCATTACGCAACCTCATTCTAATTTCTTTATATTTGTGAAATATTTTTTTTGCTTTAGTGTAATATAAATTTCCAGTTGAAAATAATTTACTTAGGTAAAATGAGGACATGAAATTACAAAGAGAATTTAGATTTTAAAAAGGGTTTACATGAACGTAAAACTCAAATTCATCTCACCCTTACAAACTATTTAATATTGACAACTACAGTTCAGCAAAAATAAGAAAGGCAGCATCGTTATATCAGTTTATTGGTTACCAATGATTAAATTACAATTTTCTTTTCTAGCAATGCATTTCGAAATAAAAGTAAATAGTGTTTTTAAATGCAGAGTACATTGATGCGAAGTAGCGAGATTTAGATAAAAAGTTTGAGGAAAAATTGGCGGCTGAAAATTTCATTAAACTTAGTAAACGTCCCATTTCATCTGTAAAAATAATAGGGTTCGAATGCGGCTATTGTAATTTGTTCAAATAATAAATCATTTATAATTAAATGTAGACTCCACCTAATTGAAACTCTACGTGTTAACTACTTACCCAATAAACTATACTTGCAATATTAGTTTCAGTTGTTTCTGGCAACAAATACATCGAATATGGACAAGATTATCTCGTCGACATCACCTCATTTTGCCACAAATACAAAAAATATTATAATAGCAAACCATGAATAAGCATTGCGTTTACATGCAAGCAGGAGACAAAATGTTTCGTGTGATGTAGACTTGCATTCCTCATCCCACTTCTCTTGTAATTACGTAATGTAGCACATGGCGGCTGGGTGGGTGGACGTTAGAGAGTCGGAGGCCGGGGATTCGTTGGGCGCTCTCGTCGCATCGGTTGCGCTGGCGGCGACGGCAGTGGCGACAGAAGCGACGGAGGCGGCACGGCGCCGCTGGTGCAGGTCGGTGGCGATGGGCCGAGGCGGCAATCGAGG
>BOPP01000120.1:1447660-1469616 GCA_017312745.1 Gryllus bimaculatus | reverse complement strand
TTTGACGCGTCGGCACGCGCGTCATCCGCGCGCATGAATAATGCATGGGCGGCCGCTTGCGGCGACGGCCCCGGCGCCAAAGCAATTTGCCAGCGCTAAATGCATAGGACACGCGCGCGGCGTGCGCCCTGCGCCCTCCACTGGCCACGTGGCGGAGCGGTTCCGCGAGACGCTAGCCTTCGCTCGGGAGGCGGTTTAGTGTTTTTGGTCGTGGTCATCTTGAGATTGCGGTCAGGCAATTTTGGACAAGTTTTGAGTTGTCATGAGGTATTGAAAAACATCCTCGTACTTCACGTCCATACTTTTAGTTTTCACGTTTTCTTTCTCATTCATTTTTAATTGTTTTCGATGTGAAATTTGTCTTAAGGGAATGGTCAGGGAATTGGAAGGAATCAAGCAGACATCTTTCATATTCTTTCTTCGTGTGCGACCACGTCATGCGCGGGAAAAAATGATTTCACTCATAGTTACAAATCGATTCTGGAAAAAATCGACGAATTTTGCTGTAAAGAGTCAAAATAATTTTTTGGGGACGTGAACGAGGATATGAAAGGAATAAGAAAACAATTATTTCGAAGAATAATGTGATAATTTGAAGCTTCCAGACATATAGTAATTATTACTTAAAACAGTAATAATAATTCAAAATGTAAAACTACTTTTTAAATTTTATATTATGCATCACTATCTGAGCAGGGTGGTGGGTGGCGATTTTCCAAATAATATTGTGTATTTCAAGAGATGTTCAGTGTTAGAATTATTTTAATAATGGTACTTAAAAATACATTTATGAGATGTGTCTACTTAAAAAGTGAAGTGAAATGTCCTCAGGTTTCCACAAACTCGTCCGGTTTATTATTTAAGTTAAAAATAATTTTTTTCTTCCATAAATAACTGATAATTTATTTGGAATTGTTATTAAATTAGAAGACAACAATGAGAAGCATGTTGAAAACTGTGAATATATGTTGCAATAACTAACTTTTATGCATATGTAAATTTAATTAAATATATTTGTTTTAAATTAATGTAGAAAGAAAAGCGTGATGGACATAATTTCTCTTTTATTAAAAATATGTGTCTTTAATCTCAAGAGTTCTCCTTAAAATTTGGGAAGTGATTTAAAAAATTAGTGGTTGTGAGTGTAAATTTAAATTGTTTTGGAGAATTCATTACTGAAATGATGACTTCTTGCAATAATATTGTCTTTTACAGCATTCAGACGAAGGAGCAATTATTTTAATTGCTTTTTCTATTATATTTCATTTTGAATACAATTATTTACGAATTGAAATGCGATATTAAATGATAAATTCAAAACTTCTGGATGGAAAAGTTTATTAACTATTGTTTGGAATTACTCGCGCCTCATCGATTTCCTCCGTCTTTTGACGTTCAAACGATGTTAAAATAACAGGGCGATTGTCAGCGCGAAACGCCTTTACCACGCAAACAGCCTTTTACTAGCATTCGCAAATTTCGCGAATGGCAGACGATTCAAGGGGACGGGCGGCGCTCTGAATCGGCGACGTGAAATGCAGGGCCAAGGGGACGGGTGCCGGGACTCTTCAGCCGCTGCAATTGAACGCGATTGGACAGCGCTCGAATCCGCGACGCATAATGCAGGGCGATCGCGGAGGTGTGGAGTGGCGGCTCTTTAGCCGCCGCGATTGAAGCGCCGGGGGCGGAGGTCACTTGCGGAGCGGGCGGTCAGGCAGCCTTTAGCAGCCGCCAACTTTTGTGAAACATTCGCGCGATCCGGGCCGATTTCTAACCGACCATGAAAAAAAAGCCGTGTCGGCTACTTTATTCCCTGCGGCGCGGCGGGCAGCGGTCCTGCAGAGAGCGGTGCGACAGCGATGGGCGCGGCCCGCGAGCGACGCTGCCTGCCAGCGTCACCCCCCCCCCTCGGGCGCTGAATAAATTCGCAGCAGATTTGCGCCGGATCGAAGCCCGTTATCTACAATTCAAATATAGGCGAGTCCGCTCGGGCCGGAAATAATTAATGACAGTCATCTGCGGAGCGAAAGAGTTGAACTCGATAACGTTGAATAATCAAATTATCGCTGAATTTTTAATGCGAGTATTGCCCGAATAACTTCAATTTCGCGTTGTTCAATTATGCCCGAATACCAGTGGCGCTCTCCATCGGTTTCGGATCTGCACGCGCGCGTCTGCGGTCGCGGGCCGGGGGAGGGGGCGCAGCGGTGAAATTCGCTCGGTGCGCCGGCCGGCGGTGGGCGGGGAGAGGTGGGGAGGAGCGCCGCTCAAAATATTATACACGCAGCGGTATATCCGATGCGTGTTATCGGGCGCTGCGCGTTGTCGGATGCGCTATGAAACCGGATAGCCCGGAGCGCGCAGAGGGGCGGGCAGTGGATGTGACGGGGGCTGCGCGCGTGTGGCGGGCCAGGCGGGTCGTTGCTGCTGCGGCAGGCCGCCTGGCCGTGCGGGTTATAATTATTTTAAATTTTAAATGGCAGGATCAGCGCCGCCGCCGCGCTGCGGGATCTCTTTTGCGCGACTAATTTTTGCGCGTGGGCGGAGCGCTGCGGCCGGCGCAGTGGCCGCGCGCGCAGTTGGTGGGGCGGATACGCCGCGTCGGCGCGGTCAGCAATCAGGGGCTCTGATTTCATGGAACACTCGCCGCCTGCATTAGTTGCAAACTCTTTGACAAACTCCGATACGTGCTTTCAATTTTAAAACTGCACGATACAACAAGTAGCGGATAATGCATTTTCCACGGACGTAACTAGTTTCTAGAGAATATATTCTGATTCAGATTTAAACGCAATGATGAGTTGTTGTTCGCGATTATGTTTAGTCATTAGTTGATACACTGTAACTCACAAGATTTGATCCAGTAGTTTGACGGCAATTCTAAATTGCGTATGATTAACTTGTTTCACTATATTCATCCTTTCTGATGAACTAAAACCAGTTGAGCTGCTTAAAAAAATAATACAAACTTTCCACTACTATAATTATGCTGGTTTAATAGCAAATGACAAGCAATGCAAGAAAGTTCTGATATCAATGTATTCCGGCCTTTTCGATAATATTTGGTCGCACATTTTTCTTTGCTTATAATGTAAATGTTTATGTAATTGGAACATTTCATAACTGAGATACCTTTTGCGAATGTTATTAACCTATACTATTATTTTTCTAGAATTAATGAGTATGAAAACGTCAGTTAATGAGATAAGATATACAATTTTACTATAAAAAATCTTAGGGGAGTAGACGTTCCAATCAACTAGACAATAAACAATGAAAGAAACTCTGGATGCATTGATGTCTGCCACCATCACTGTAAAGATCCATGAATCTCTACGAAAATAACCAAGGTCATAATAATGAAATGCCTAACTATATTTATCAAGGTGAGACTCTATTCTCGAAATTCCTCGTGCCTCTGTACCTGTTATTATATGTAAAGTAGGAATATCTGTGCAATCTTCTCATGCGTTTCATCTCAAATTCGGTATATTTTGCATTTGACTATATTTACTAATATTTTGACTATATATTAATATTTCGCATACACTTGTATTATCCAGCTCTTAAAACAAGATGTATTGTAAATTTGCATATATAGGTCTTTTGTCACATGCTTCTTTGCTGGTTTTTACATGAAGAAGAAATATCTATGTACTATTATTTTGATAGAAAACGATGTAATGTCATCCTTCCCGTGCGTTTCATCATGAATTCAGTGTTTTATCTCTAATCCATTAACACGATCTTTTACAATTTTTAATTTTGTAAAATTCAATTTTCTAAACAGATTTGTTGTAAATTTAGAAAAACTCCACCTTAAGATGTCTTTAATGGGAAATAAATGTCTCATATGTTGAGAATTTTCTTTTGTTGTTATTTACCTATAATTGATAGGAAACGTCTAGTCTCCTCATTGTATCCCTACAATCATATTGGTCTCAATTTGACCAACACCTACAATAGCAAATCCTGTAATGTATTTGAAATGCCTTTTTTGGTTATACGAGACCCCGCGTCTAAATTCAGTCTGCGTTTTCTATTCCTTCCCTTAAAATGATAAAAGCGATTTTCAACTGTTGAAGTGTTTGAATACTACAAACGATCCCCCATTCGATTGCGAGCAGTTCTTTTTCTTGAACGAACAATGAGAGCACTGGTGCATCACCTGCGTAGCAGAACTCGGTAAATATTGACCGATTGGAAGCGTGGAGCGCATGTCCCTGTCCCTTCAGAGGCAGAATGGGCTCTCTGCGGAGCGGCGGCCGCGTGTCTCTTGGGGTCGGGTGCCCCGAAGCCCTGTGCCCCCCGGCCCGTGCCCTGTGTCCCAGCGCGGAGGGGAGAGGGGCGCTGTCACACCGCCATGGGGAGAGGCAGAGGGCGTTTTACCTGGGGGCCTGCGACAGAGCGCTCTCTCATCCCGCACTACAGCTGTCCGTTTTCACGGTGGCTCCATTTTGAAGTCTGTACACATTTTAAATTCCTTTCATGGACATAATTATTAACCTGATTTTCACTTCGAGTTTAAGTTTTCATTTGATAAAAACATTCTCAAAATCCAAGCCTACTGGTATCGGAAAGCTCTTCAATTTTATCCTTCATTGCCATCCGGATCATGTATCTCCAGGCGCAGTGAATAAGCGATCAAGTCTAATGTCCCTACTTTTTTGAGCACGGCTTTTCTGATCAATATCTCATTACTAATTAGTCCTTAAAACGTCTTTGTAATGCTACCAACAGTTTACCAAATTTCATCAATTTATATCAAAATTCCGATTTTACATTACCGAGCAATCTTTAAAAGTCGTGTTCTGAAAAGGAGGTATATTTGACTTAACTACATGTTCACTGTGCATTCAGATTATTTTACAAAGAGATAACTCTTTTCATTCTTCGAAGAGAAATTCAGTTTCTAACAAATATGTAAAGCAAGTAAACAATTATTCGTTTAAACAATTATATTTTAATGTGGTGTAGGTATGTATTAAAACCTTGTATATATGTATTTAATTAAAATACGTAAATATATAAATAAATAAATGTACTGTACAGTATTATCGTATATTTTGTTTCGAAATGCTGCGAGATGAAATCTGGAGTCAATTAGGGAGTTAAGTCAGAATTCCTTCGGTTCTCCTTTTGACCTCCCGAACTTGATTAAATCTTTTGGTATAAGTTGTGTGGTGTTGATAAACACATGTTTTGATACATACAGTGCAGATTGAGGTGGATACAAAACATTTTTAAAACAATTTCTCGGCCTCTCTCATTTGTCAGTAATGAGACACATAAACGTCCGAAACATTCATTCAATCCTCGTCAAAAAATGTGATGATTTTCCAAAGCCAATACTTGAATCAAATAACTCAAATACCGTTTTCGAAAAGAATAGATGAAAACTAAAACATCACTTCCAGTTACTACATTAAATTAAAATGTATCGTTATACTGCGCTGGCGAAATCGCCAATAGGCTAAAAATTCCGTGCATTTTAATGCAAACATTCCCCGCCCAGCGCGTGGCGCCAGCGAGTGCATCGCCTGGGCAGCGCAGAGCATTGTTTGCGCGCTGCATCGGCGCTGTATTACGTAATTAAGTAGCTTTTAATATTTCAACTGCCCTATATTCCTGATTGGGTTTTACGAATGACCTCGTTTTAGTTCTTCGTTTCCAGTTTGATTCGATGTCGCACGCCCGCTCCAATGAAACCATTTAATTTATCATTATGCGGCAGCTTTATTTATTGGTTGAATAAACCGATACAAACATACCGCAGAACGAAAAATTCGAAACCGGGTGTTTGAATGAAATTCTCGTTTCTGCAGTTGATAATGTTTCGACAGTTATTTAACAAAAAGATAATGTTGTACTTTTGAAAAAGTCAAAGCTTTATAAAACGAATACATTAGAGGCAAAGCGAAAATAGTTATGTTTTGGCAAGCTTTTAGAATTAATGAATGATACATGTATCATTCGATGGTTCATTATATGTGAATCGTTGAACCTTTTATATAAGCTGGTACGAGTATATTTTTTTAAAAAATTTAATATTTGCTACAGTGATTAGAATACTTTATAGATTGATTATAAGTATTTTTCTTTTGGCAGAAAGAAAGAGTTTTGTTGTGCATTCTTAAAATGGCATCGAGTATTACGATTCTATTTACCCTCATTATGTCTATTTAGCCCCATATGTGCTACAATCATTTTTGTAGTAGCCTTCGTATGCAAGAACTATCAGGCAGAACACCGGTATATAGTGAATATACGTATACAATTTAAACGCTCTATTCGCTTATAATAAATTCAATCAGTTTAATGATTCGAGGCACGTGGGTTTAGATAATGGTAAGTCACCTCCAGTAACTTTGACAGGAGAAGCAAATGAAAGTTTAAATAATTAAGTAAATCAGGTTATCAACTTAAAAGGCATATTTATTAATTTAAAGTATACTACACACACTACTGTATTGTATTACGCTATTTCCCAATGGCTTGCGAACATCTAGCGGAAACGCAAAAATATTAATAACTCAGTATTGATTATGGATTGGTTCACCATTTGTACCCAAGCGTCTCAATTGGAAGAAGGCAAGTCACCATAATTTACTAGATACATTTTAAATAAATAAATAAATAAATAAATAAATAAATAAATAAATAAATAAATAAATAAATAAACATATATGGAGTAGTGTTGCTGCCACGGTCAAATTTATGTGCGCAATTTCGAAGAGCAACCATCCCCAGGGTTCCGCCGCTCATGAGACATGCGAGTGCTCGGAGGGCTCTTCAGCCCTGAAGAGGGCGGGAGGAGTGGAGTGGGGAGCGCGCCCTGCGCCCCCGCCAGGTGGCTCCATTGAGCCGCGGAGGGCCCTCCAGCCCAGAATGGACCTCCCGCGCGGGCGCGTGGCCAGCCAGGGCGCTCGCACCCGTACCATCGCGCGCCTCCGCAGCCGCCGCATTGTGGGGGGCTGGCCACTCCGGACTTTCAATGCAGAAGGCGCACTTGGTTTCCCACTGCACGATCAGAAAATACAGAAATAAGGAACATCAAGTTTATTTTCTAATGAAACAAGTCTTAAAATAGCCATTCTGCAGTAAAAAAAAAACTTTTTTGTTACTAGGCGATATTTTGCGTTAATTGCGAGTATTAATTTTTTTTGTCTCGTAACTTTTTGTTCCAAATTATTTCAAAGATTATTGGAGAAAGTTAATATATAGAAAAAGTAATTTAAGTCAAAATAATATCGAGAATATCGGAATGGTTACATAAACAGATATGCGTGTATGCGGGGGTATCTGATCATTGTTGTTTTTACTAGATTCAAAAATGTAGGGTATTGTGCACAAAAATGCAATGTTAGCAGAGATAAGTTAATTATTTATTTGTTCTGTTCTGACGCGAAAACAAATAATTCACATGCGCTGTGTTAGTGGAATCTTAATAGAATCACTGGTATATTTAATGGAATGCTGATTCAGATCTTGTTAACTAATAATTTGTACGCAATATTGGAAGAATTAAAACTAAGAATTATTTATTATTATACGTGTTAAATTTGATTCGACAGTTATTATATGAACTTTAAAATTTAGTGTAGTAATTTTGTTGGTTTTAAAGTGGTGGGTAGTTGAAATTAAAATAGATTTATATCGCAAACTCTGCGCTCATTAAACGACGACAGGACTCGGCGCGTGAACCGCTGAACAATCTTAAGAGCAGCTCGCAGAGCTCTGATGTTAGGTGCCGCCTTTGTTGGAGACGGCGGGTACCTGGCGAAGGAAGAGGTACTCGAGGCGGTACCCGCGCTGGCCGTTGCCCACTGCCTCCGCGCGCCCCGAGGGCCACGCTCGGTTGCGACTGCGAGGCGCGGCGGCGGTCGCAGTGAGGCCGCCCATTGGCTGCGATATGGATTATGACGAGGAAGATGATTGGCTCGCACCTTGGCGCCAGGCACTCCCTCCGCTGGCCCCGCCCCCCGCCGCCCGGCCGGCCCCTCCCCCGCCACGCCGCGCCGCGCCGCCACGCCCCACCGCCGGCCGCAGCCCTCCCCTCCCCTCGGGCCCCGCCGCCAGATATGCTTTTTCCGTCTCCCCCTTCATCTTTGCATGCAGGCGAGCGCAGACAAAAAGCAGATAAAGAACGGCGCGAATGGAGTGGGAGGCGGGCGCGCGGGGTGCGGGGCGGCGCAGAGGGGTGGCGGACGTGGCCAGGCCCCGCCCGCACTCTGACCCTCCCCCCTCTCCCGCCGCCGCCCAGGCCTTCCCCTCCGCGTCTCGCCGCCTCCGCCTTCCCGCCGCCTCCCGGGAGATGCTGGATGCGGGCCCGCCGCCGCGTTGTCACCTGACAGTTACAGGGTGACCGCCAATTAAATTGTGAGCAGGCAGGCAGCGAGCGGACGCAGCTACAGGCCCGAAACGTCGGGCAATAACTCACGCAGGCGGCGGTGGCGGCGGCGTCAGCGAGGCGAGGCGTGGCGGAGCGTGGCGGGGAGGGTCGAGGAGGAGTGGGGCGGAGCGGGGCGGGGCGGGGCAGTAGAGGCGCGCGCCGGGCAGACAGGGACAGGAGGAGACGGGCGGGCAATGCTCTGGCCTGTCCTGTCTGCCCCGTGCACTTGGTTGAAACTAGGACTCGGAGACAGTCCGAATGCGGTACTACGTAGAGGGGACGCTATGATGCGGAAGGGCCCTTCCTCGCGAATGTCTTCCCTCCCCTGCGAAAGCGAACATTTTGTACTCTTCCAGACAAGTTTCTCTAAAACTTCAAGAGTTGTTACAGTTGATGTGCACTATGTTGCCCGTCATGCTCTTTTTAAGCTGGAAAGCTGGGAAGCATTTGACTCGTGCTCCACAGTTGCCATAGTTTCAAACCAGGACGTATTCGTAATGACAGAAGAAAAATAAAATAATGATGTAAAAAGAAATACACTGAATGAACAGTTCAATGATTCACTGATGACGTTGCTGCGAAGGTACCATTTCGACAGTTTACTTCGAAATGCTTGTAATAATGATAAAATGAACAGTGTCATCTTTTATATGCAAAATCTCTTTCTCGAATCAGTTATAGAAAGTGAAAAGCAGGTTACCAAACGGGGTTACATGAATACAAATATATATATATATATATATATATATATATATATATATAAATAAATAAATAAATAAATAAATAAATAAATAAATAAATAAAACCACAACAACAAAATCCCATAAAGTATCAATAAATATAAATATTTTAAGCATGGAATAATATATACAATTTATCATAAATGTAACAATTCTAACAAATTGCTACATTTCAGTTACTTCTAATGATTAAATGTTAATTATGTCAATAGAATGCTTACTTGGAGTTTCCCAAGGTCACCCTTGGCCAGTTTGCATATAGTTTTGTAGTAATGAACATAGTCGCGAGTTCTAGGCGGTATGATAAATTGTTGCTTTCAGACCTGCTGCATTCTTCTTGCTTCATTTCTTCTAATGTCTACCCACGAATGAAATTTAAATCGATTTCCTCTTTTACGATGGTGAACAGTTAAGTTTATTTGGCCGATTAGCTTAAAGAAATATTATTCCCTAGTAAATTATGTTTCCTTGCATTGTTACTAATCACTAGATATACATTTTATTTATTGAATCAATATTGTGTATCTCACAAATGATTCAGTATGCATTCAGTGTGATGTTCGATTAAATTTAGTGAAATATCATCCAACCGACACTACATTAATTTAAATTGTAATGTGTCAGGCAAGAGGTAGGCAAAGATACATATTTGAAAGGCAACCTCAAACCGAGAGTTTTCATATGTTCAAATACGTACTAAAATCGTTTCTATACATGTTTTCCAAAATAAAGGCAATTTATGTATTTTATAATATCAATAATTATTTGTTTCGTGTATCTCCGGGCCGTTTTACGGCAATTTCTTTATTAGGGGGATTGAAGTAATTTCTTCACATTGATGATGGGTTTGATTGATGGTTTCTAAAATTGTTACTATATAATTTACTTTAAACATAATGGCCCTTCTTTCCCTGGGACAATTTTCCCTAATATTTCTCGATTACTCAGATATTTTTTTTATATTTTCTCCCAATTAACTAGTATTTAACAGAATTTATATAACAAATTAAATAAAAGAAAGAGTTAAGTTGATATTAAAACTTTACTTTCAATTGAGCGATTTCCTCTAAGTAATCTGATTCTCTTGTACTAATACTACGTGGGAGAGAAAGGGGGAAGCGAGAGGGAGAGAGAAACAGGCAGAACACTCTTAGCTCTCTGATTTCACTCAGAAAGTTCCAAATTACAATATTTCCTTAATAAATAAACAATGTGCCAAAAATTTCTATGAAAGACTATTCCTACTTTTGAAATAATCCCAAATATTTGCTTGATTTCTGAAGATTGTCGAAAAATTCCGAATTTTCTGTTTTTCAGAATGTGGTCACCGTGTTAAAACTTTTATTTTGATATTCTGTAATTTGATAAAGTATAGTTTATTTTAATCTGAACGAAATTGAATTTTTAAATTTTCATGTATTTCATATATGTTCATTGTAATAAAGAATACAATGTAAATATTTTCTTAAAAAAAGTCTTAGCAAAACATACGGGATTCGATTTATCGCTTTGCAGAAATTCAGATTTTTCATTTGTTGAAAAATCTAGTTCGTAAATTCCAGGATGGCAATTCCTTTCGCCCAGTAGCAGTGTTGCTGAGAGGGCATTGATCATGGGACAAATCGCCCTGTTCAGCGGCGCTCGAACCGCGAGTAAATGCGCCCAGCGCAGCGGAGCGGTATTAGACTCGCTGCTCCCCAGAGGCAGGCGCGCGCGTTCCTGCGCGTCGCCTCATTCGCAGTCGCGGCCGCGCGCGCCGGACACGTCGGCCCATTATCCCGCTCCCGCGCAATCCGCCATCCGGCCGGCAGCGCCGGGCGTCGACGCCGCGCCGCGGGCAGGTGCAGGGCGGGGGCGGAGGCCAAGGAACAGGCGGAGCCGAGCGCCGTACGGGCCTCGAGACAGTGCGCCGCGTCGTGTACACGGAACGCAATCAACATTAATTATGCCGAGTTTAAACTGCCCACCCCCCGCCGCGTCGCGCCGCGCCGCGCCGCCCCGCTCTGTTCCCGCGCAGCGCCGACGAGCCCAGCGCGACGCGGCTCCGCTCCGCTCCTCGCCGCCGCGATCGCATGCGCCTGATTAACTCGGTGTTATGTAAATTCGGTCCGGTCGCCGCCACCGCTGCCACCGTTGCAGTATGTGAGTCGCCTTATGGAATTAATTATTTTTACGGAGGCGCAGTGGCGGACCTGTTCCCGCCAAGACGTCGTCTCCACTTCCTAACCGATCTCCTTGAAGACAGCAACGAGGGGAAACGACGGAGATAGCAGTGATCGAGAATAGAGAGATGATAAAGAGTACGGAGAACATTAACGGAAAGCTGTAACACTCTGCAAAACGCTTGAAGAGTAAACTAATGGCTGTTATGTACAGAGAAGATACGAAAGAGATTCTAAATATCTAAGGAAGGGCGAGAGAGAAAACAACAATATCAATACAGAATATATTGATGTATTGGTTCTAAAGAGGGAGATAGAAATTGAGGCATTATTTTATATTAGTGCTACTGAAAAAAGAGAACTGCTTTTTGATGAGTCAGCTCGCCGAACGGGGCAGAGAGAGGTGGCGGTCCGGTACGATCGGCTCTAGTACAGAGAAAGGGTTGGAACGTGGGCCACCGCGGGTAGTCTTACAGCGCTGCTTTAGCGGCAAGCGCAGAGATACAACTGCGGAGACGGTGAATGCAAGGGCCGCCACATGAGCTCCGCTGACGAAGGAGACGACGAGAGGAGGGGGAGAGAGTCACAGGCGGTGGAGACGGCGGCGGAGCTCCCGGCCTCGGCCACACGCGGCGGCGGCGGCGGCGGCGCGGCCGCGAGCCCATGCATATGCATGCGGCCACCCGCAGACGGCGCCGCCTCCGCCGCCGCCGCCGCTATGCTTGCAGCTCCGCGTGCGGATGGACTCCGCCAGTTGACGGAGCGCCTCTTCCGGAGCCGCGAGCTCCGCTTCTTCTCCCCCCCTCTCGCCGTCGCCACCGTGGATCTCCTTTATGGGTCGTCGAAATTTGTTGCACTTGCCGGAGGAATGGCCGCCCCGCGCCGCCGCGTTTCTTGCGCGCCCGCCGCCGCGCCGCGCCGTGCCGGCCCCACAGACGCGGACCCGGCCCGCCGCCGTATAAATACGGCCGTCAATTAGACGCACAAGGTCACCAGCCGCCCGCAAGAGCCGCGCCGCCCAGCGCTCCCGGCGGCCGCACGGTACGTGCTGGAGGAGCCCGTGGCGAAGGCCCAGCGAGCTCTATGGAAGGTTATGGAAGTTCCCAAATGGGCGATCCTCCTAAGGATGGGAAACAATGATTAGAACAGTAAACGAGGAGGAATTTGAAAAAATCGTTTCTGGAGAAGTGCATCTGTTGTAAAAGAAGTGGAATGTTTAATTAATGAAATCGGTGCACTGAAATAGGTTGTTGAGGATGATTCGACATCAGGGTTTGGGATAAAGAAGGAAATTCAGCACGACGAGATGTCAGGTGCAGGCAGAGAGAAATCAGGAGAGAGATGTGAGGTACACAAGAGGAAGAGAGAGAAAATCCAGCATCGTTGAGAAGCCCGGTCTCGGCCAAACGGGCATCGTACGTGATAGGTGTAAACGTCAGTCCAAAGGCTCAAGTATTCTGAAGGCAGAGAGGACAGCCTGTACCGAGTAAGCAGAACACGAGAACAGGGCGACAGAAGACCCGGAGGCGGGCGACAATGAATCCTTAGCGCGGCGAGGGGTGAGAAGATGGAACTGGGTGACAGCGAAAGGATCGCATGGCAGGGGCGGGGGTAGGGAAGAGGGGGGCGGGCAACCGTTCGGGCCGAGCCGCCAACGGGGCGCGCGCGCGTGGCGCGGAGCGAGCGCGTGCGCGAACCCGGGCTGGGCTTGGCGCGGGCCGCAAGAAGAGGGCGGCCGAGGGCGCGGCAGCGCCGACGTGACACGAACAATGGCAGCGCCCGCGCACGGTAAAAAGCCTCCGCCAGGCAGACGGGCGCGCGCAGAGTGGCGGCGGCGGCGGCAGTGGAGGAGGAGGTGGAGGAGGAGGAGGAGGGGAGGTTGGCGGTCCGGCGGGCGGGCGAGGCGCCGCGCTTCCCTTCCGCTCCCGCACGCGCCGCCTCCGCTCCGCTCCGACACCTCCGGCCGGTCCTGGCGCCCGCGCCGCCCCGCGCCGCCTCGCGCCGGCCACGATGGCCCGCCCGCCGCGCTTGCGCACTTCGGATGATAAATCTCTCTTGGGTTGCAATAGTGGCACAACTCAAAAATACGAATGTTCAGTTAATGCAGATTGGCCTTCCATCCAACAACATATCTTACAGTATAGTATTCCACCAACTAATGACAGAAGTGTGAAATCATGAATAATGCATTTGGTTACAAGGAGAAAACTTCAAACCTATTCATCTCAACACCTGATTTTTTAAATTTGGGGTTCCTACTGCAACCCTTCGACGAATTGCTTGGCTCGAAATTTCATCAGATTGATTTCGTAAGAAGATTTTTCTATCTTCGAAGGATTCTGGGGAAAACAACTACTGACACTAATCTATTGAAGGGGTGAAGTAGTAAGTTAGCATTGCGAGAATTGATAGCGTCTAGCATTGAAATAGCATTATGATTTGCAAAATTTACAAGAGAAAAGAAACATTTTACACAATTATATGAATTTAAAACACTTTGAATTTAGTGGAAAAATGTATGAAAGTGGACTCTGATTCTACGGATCGTATTTCTTGCACCCTTCGTTTTTAGTGAGACAATCACATAACGCTGATTTGAAATTTAACAGAACTTTAACAAATTGATCTTGCATCTCAAACGTCCAAATATTTGAATACCTGAAGTTTGATCTAAGTGCCAATTTTTTCAATTATCGATTTATAACCGGAATTATGATCTATGGACCAAGCCACTTGAGGTATATTCTGCTCTAAGTGCCAAACCAGTGTGTAGTAATTGAGATCATTGCGAAAAGAATTCGTGAGCTGTATGTGCCCTGCAGCAAATTGTGAATTATGATCTAAATGCTGTGGGCACGGAAACAGCGTTGTGTTTTTAGATTCGTTCTTGCATTGTTTTGAGGTTCTGTTTACTTGATCTTTTTCTGTAAATTAAGAATGTGTCAACTATTTTAAACAAACCCTCCTGTATTACAAATAACATGTTTTGACATGTAGAGTACTATGTTAACCTTGTGACACTTAGATCACTGTTTACATTTGATATTGTGGACATTGACCTTTTTTTTTCATTTTAAGATTTAAAAGCTAAAAAAACTCAAAAATGGATTGAGAATTAATAAAGATATCACTAATACAATTTGTATTTAGGCTTCAATTAAATTATTCTTTTTAATATGAAATATTTATGATTTAAAAAGTTGTTCTCGAGGAAAAAACATCATTATCTCAAATATTTGAAAATGGCACCTAGATCAAGATTTACATAAGGTCTTCATTTACTTTGTCTCATTAAATGGAACATTACATCCAAATAATTATTTTAGTGCAACAATCGTTTATATTTTATTGGTTCACATACTATACGTATGTAAACTAATATAATGTTTATTATGTACAGATTTATCAGATCACGGACGTTTTTCTGAACCGGGCAAGATAAAAGATTGTAACAGCGAAGTTTGAAGTTGTCGTTCAATATTTAAAAAATGTTATTAATCTTATAAATATAACCAAACAATTACCATACTACTGTTTAATGGTTAAAAGTATTCATGTGAAATAGAAGTTCTTAAGTTTTGTTTATGATCACAAGACAAAAGCACTTCAAAGCAGATCACCCTCCTACAGGAAAGACAAATATAAGAAATGTTCGATACTTACTCCAACAAGATCAGATCCATATTAATGTCGGTGTTATTAATCATTGTGTAATTGTGTATGATATTTAATTGATGTATTAGACGGTCTTGGAAGTTAACTGAGATAAAAACTGTCTAATGAAAAATAATGTAGTTTCTTTGAATAGAGAGTAACAGAAACGATATTTCTGGATTTATAATAGCTCTCTGGATCTGACGTCATTCTACAGTGAATATCCAATATCTTTGTTTATAAGTGAGTTGTTATTTCTGCCTGATACCTTGATGATATCGAATTTACTCGACTGAGTCGTGCATACATTTACGCTGACGCGCTATGCAAATCAGGCGATAGTGTGATTTTGCGCGGGACCTAGTTACAACGTGCTTCTGTTTCTCTTTCGTCTGTCGGCAAGACACAGAATTGGCGAATTGGACACTTTTGGGACAAAGCGTTCTACATTACACCCATTTCCCCCTATCTCGGTGCTTGTGGTGATTTTGGATTCCGAGATCGTGTAGACTTGGGAACATGAAAGGGTTTGAATCTACTACGTCGCTCAAGAAGGAATTTTGTTCCGTGAAGTAGGCAGTTGACGGGCGTTTCCGTGCACTCGCGCCCTGGGCGGCGATCGTCGAACATACAGTGTGCTGCGCCGACCCAGCGGGCATCTTCGCTGGCAGGCAGCCAACCCTCGCACGCGAAACTGTCAGTTCGTCGGTCGTTCGTTCACCAGTTGGCCATGGTGTCTACGAATGCTCGCAATTGCGCTATCTTTACTGCAGTGTCGTGATATTCCATCACTTGTTGCGATTTTGATTATTCTGTTGTTCTGTCCTAAAGTGCTACACGATTTATGTTTTATTCAAATTTAGTTGAAACGTTGAAAATATATTTGTATGTGTTATAATAAAGAAATAGGATATGACTGTTTTATTGAAGCTATCTCTCTAAAGTTTGTCTCTGAAAATCAATTAAATTATTTCTGAAACGGTTCTACAGAATTACTTAGAAAGTATTAAAAATCTCTTCTAGGACGTTACGTTATTACGTTCTAAACGTAATAAAATGTATGTAAGTTTAATTACATGTACGTACAGTTACAATACAGTACGCAGCATATATGGTTTCTATTTTTACAATATTGAATAGTTGCTGAAGTGAATCCCATGTGAAAATCGGTCATATTTGCTTAGAAATAGTAACAATTGGAAGCACAATCACATACTCAACATTAAAAATGGGAAATACTATTATTTTTAGAATTGTTTGAGTAGCATTAAGTAGTTCTGTTCTAAATCTGCATCTGCTGTGGCTGTAGAAAAATATGCACAAGTATGTCTACCTTTCTCCCAGAACTCAATCATTTGAATGAGAAAGATCGCGAGGGAACTTCCCAGAACAACATTTCTCAAGAGCTGGAAGGGAAAAAATTGCTTCTCAAGACTGCAGTGAGATGGCGAAAAGACCGGACGTTGAAAATAGACCGGAATTACTGGAGAATGATTTGCCAAACAGGCAAATGAACACAACTCTGCGTTGCAAAGTCAATATCTGGAACCTGAATATAATGGTTCTCACATTGTTTCTTCGATTCCCATAAATAATGATTTGTTGATGGAGAGAAATAATGGAAATTAAATTCGAAAAAAATTACCAAATATGTGCATCTGTTATTTGATTATTTTAATATTACCGCTCACTCGCGAGTGAAATAATAAACTTTGATAATTATAAATAAATAAATAAAAAAGAAAACCATGAAACGTAAGAAACTTTTCCCAGCTTCGTTTTGGCATTATTTTCTTCATTTCCGTTCTTCTCAATTCTTGTCTCGAAATAAGGGAAATGAGAGAATTACCGACTGCTCTTTCGGAAGATACCCAACCTCTCCAATCACTTTTAGTGAAGCTGTCTGGAAGCTCTCAATAGAGATCCCATCGCTTGCCGAACCTTCTTTCCCTAGCACGAAATGCCTCGCCATCCGCGCAGTGCACCGCGGGGAGTCGTTTTTACGCAAAACGCACCGATCCTCTCGTACCGACGTCTCTACACGAAGGAATGGAGGCCTCTGCGCCTCCATACTTCTGCCCATACAATGTACGAAGCGCCGCCGACTTTGTGCGCGCCGGGGGAGCGAAAAAGCGAAAATTCAGCTGCGACCACACCGCGGCCGGCGGCGGAGCCCCGCGCGAGCGTGTGCACGCGTGTGAACGTGACACGAATCGACTCGCGGCGCCTCTGCCGCATCCGCCGCCAACGCGGGCGCAAGAACCTTCACCGCCCGCCGCCTCCCGTTCATGTGCCATTGTCCCTGGTATCAAGAGGAATGTTAACATTTGTCCACAAGTTGGTTTCTCTTTATTTTTCAAAACATTTTATTATTTTATGATGATTTTTATTTTTTACATTTTATTGTTTTAAGCGACTTTAGTTGTAGGTTTAGAAACATGTGTGTGGATTTCATGGTTTTCTCCTATATGAACAATGGAATTTAGTAATCAAACGTAATACTTGGAATGTGATATTTTAAATTAATTAGGAGCATGTAATTTCTTTCCGATGAGAACATTTCTGTTCGCAATGTATTGTACATTAAAAGCTGCTTTCGTTGTTCATCTGCAACTGAGAGGAAAGCTCTTCGTACACACGTTACTATTGGGTTAAGTTTCCTTAAAAAACTCTCCGTATATTTTGATCGAAATATAATAAGATGTGTGAGATGTGTTTATTGCGAGCATAATTTCTGAATTGAAGGCCCTTAAGATTCTTGGCTTTGGCTTTTCTCAAGGCAGCGAGGTTCGGTTTCAATCACTTCACTTCAGAGAAAGAGACCACTTGAGTGGCATTATGTCTTTCTCAATTGTTAACTGTAGTTTGCTAACTTGGCCACAGCACTCAGTCTGACTCGATCTTTCTAGCTCAGTTAATCTCCACGCTCCTCGATAGACGTGTGTGTGAATGCCTGGCAGAAGTTCAACATAGCCAGATCTCTATTGTAGCTACGAAAAGTGTTAGAGACCTTAACAATGTAGTGAGTGAGATTGCTATTAAAATATCAGAATTAAACTTTTAAAACTACAAGTTAGAAATTTAACGTTATTTATTAAATAGTAATGAATAGCAATTTTCAAATGTTGTAAACAGAGTTGTATATTTTTCCTTTCACTGTATTCGATTCCACTAATCATTGTTTCGATTATGGATATGCGGATGATTTGCAGTGCTATATTGAACACTATTTTTGAGACGTGTAGCGAAACGCAATAGGATGCTATCAAGGAGAAGCGGGAAAGTTTCAAATAAGAAGGAAAAGAAGAAATACAGGAAAATAGATGGTAATGATACACTTTACTGCAGACTTTTTTGAAATATAGTCGAGGACTTCTACATTTAGATATTTCCTCAAGAAAACTCAAGTAACTTCATAGCTTCAAAATGAGAATTAAAATTTACTGAAAACTTCAAAAGTTCAAACATCGTAGAAAGCAAAAGAGCGAAACACCATTTTAAGAGGCTGTGAACAGCGTTGATTAGTACGCAAATGCAGAGAGAACATTTCTGAAAACTTAGAAAGTTTAAAATGTTCGTTGATTTCTTCAACAGTGCCGTAATTTTAGTGCAGCGATAGGTCTCAAGTAAGCACACAGAGTGCAAGTTTGCGGCGATATCCCCAGCACTTTGGCGCCTGTCCAACATCCACACTACCGCCCGCTCAATGATGCAGTGGGGCCTCGCGCAGCAAGTGGGACTGCCTTTCGCGCCCGCGCTGCCAGCGGCACTGAGGACTTTCCCTCTGCGCGGTTAATCCCGCGATCCCACTAAGCCACGCCTTTATCACTCGCCATAATCACTTGCCGAAAGTATGGGAAAGTTTCTCGCTTGTATTATTGACGTGCGTGAGTAGATGGGCTGAATGATGTGTTGCAACGAACTTACATTCATTTAAATTTTTAAAAAATGAACGAAATGTTAGAGAAGAGAATACATTTTTCTTCTTCTCACAAATCTATAGAAACAATTTGCGTCGAAAATTTGTGAACGTAATGTTTTATTTCATTTCAATGCATCGTCATATTATGTTACGCATATAGGTTTAATGAAAGAGACGTATTTGTACTTATTAGTTAAATCAACTCTGAATAAATAAGTTCATGATGCATCTCTGGATTTGATTGTAATTTCATTTAACTTTCGAGAACACGAATTATATAGAATACTTTTGAGACTTTGTATAATGAATGAATGTATTCCATTATAAAAAGAAACCGAAAGGACAAACATGATTATCTAAAAAATTTCGCAAATATTTATTTTGAATGATATTACTAGTGTTCCGAGCTAACGAACTTTGTGGTACGCCTTGCCCCCTCCTCGCCGCCCGGAGTCTCCAGCGGCCGCACGGGAGCCTCTCACCTGCAGCCCCTCGCAAGCACACACACCTCTGGCCGCGGCGGGGCCCGCCACCTGCGCCGCCACCGCCGGCCTCAACCGCCTCCGCCCCCGCCCCCGTCCCCGCCCCCGCGCCGCTTCCACCACAAAGCCGCAACCCTCGTCGCTCTCAGCCCACACCCAACCCCTTCCCTGCGATTCAATGGGCCTTGTGGCGTCCTCGATCATAAAGGGGATTGGTTGCAGGATTCAACGGATAAGCCCCCTCCAGGTGAGGCTTAGACGTGATGGAGGGAAAGCTTCATCAAGACCATTCACGAACTTCATGGCGCTTCCTTTGGTGACAAGCGTATTATAGATGCCTATTAATTTCTTCATCAACTATTACTAATAAGACAGAAGCTTAAAAGCATTTTACACGCCTTAATTTCAAGAAGGTTGAGATAACGTGCCTTTGAAGAAACGAACATCGCTCTCATTGTCGTCTTGACAATCTTATGATCTAACTACAGGCTTTTTATCTCATACTTTTAAACTGATAAAAACTTTAAATAACGTTTAGTAGTTTGTCGCAAATAACTGGCCGTGTCACGAGACAATGCTTCGTGCAGGTTTTGGTCATGATACAACAAAGAGGAAAAAGAAAGGTGGGCGGAGTTTTCTGTTGGTTCCAGTCAGGCGTGGCTGAATCCAAGAGGAACGCATAAAAAACCCTCTCACGCAGCAGACCAATAGTCGACAACTCGGGACTTCAGAACACAAAAACAGCTGACAAAATATGCAAACAACACGCACAAACAGACAGGAGAGTTTATAGATCTGTCGAAAACGAAATTTACGATGAAGAATCATTGGCCTTTTCTGTGAAATGAACCAAGGGAACAATACGAAAGGCAAGGTTCCTGTAACTGACTTCGGAACAAGAAATACGCTTGAATTATGTTCGTAAAAAGTGTTCGAAACGTAATTTGTTTAAACATAAAAAAGGAACACATTTTATGGTTGGATTAATAGCCTATAATATGAATAATGTGATACTATATTATTCACATATTCGAATAATTTTATCAATGAAATGAATCAATGAAAATTAAATTTATCAATTTTCGTACTCGAGCTCTCATGATACTGTTAATTAGTTCTTTGCATCTTCCAAATTGTCTATTTTTAAAATATAGTTCTCAAAATCAAGCGCGAAAAAAAAGGAATATTTTTTGAGGGAGTGAATTCTAGGACGATAACCTACCCACTAAATTCATGCGCTAATAACTCAATTCAGAAAACTGTCGCCAGATAAAGACGCATCAAACTTGTGTACACATTCGTGATAGCATGACTCATTCAATATATCTGCTGTGAAATTATCCAGAAATGTTTGACTACTTAACGCACAATTTTCATCCGAATCTTGCCATTCTGAAGCAAAGCTTTCCGCCAATAGCAGAGAAGAGCCCGGTTGTCCGCATGTGCCGAAGGCAAAGTATAGCAGCGAGTTGTGCCGAAACGCCTCCCGCCGCCGCTGCCGCGCCGTCTTCGCCACGCGATGGTTTACGGCTCCCATCTGGCGCCAATAATATTTTTACGGGCTCTGCGCGTATCGGCGGATGCAGATTTTTTTGTTCTTTTCGTTCGCGGCTCGCAACTGGCGGCGGCGGCGGAATCGTGCGCGGTAGCGCCCAGTTTACACGCGAGTTTACAGCGGCGGCCGCTGGCGGCGCTGGCGGTCGCGGGCGCAGATGCTTCGCTGGCAAGGCGACTGCTAAGGCAAACAGCGCGAGGAGAGCACTTATGTGAAGAGAATTTTAAACTCTTTTCGCTTTTGATATGTTGTATTAAATATTCTTAGTTACAATTACTACGATATTGTTCTTAGGGCATTTAGCTATTATCTCAAGAAAAACTAAAATTTTACACAAAAATTATACTGTGGTCGCAAGGATAAAATTTATTAGGTAAGAAATGAAGAACTTTTAGTCTGCAACCAAAAATTGATAATATTTTTTTTTGAGTTCACGCGAACCACCATAAAGCAAAGTTTGGCATAATAACGATATATTTCACTAAACACATTTTTAACACTTGGCAATAATACAGACTTCGTAAAAACATTTAAACAATTTATTTACACCATAAATGAGTATACGCAACCATAGACTGTTGTTAATGTAGCACAGCACATTGTATTATTTATAACTGAAAGAAGGAAATTCATTTTGTGTGTTCATCAATAAAGGGAATGAGTATGATAATGACATTAGGAGCTAATGAACGCAGATCATTGTGCTTGCATCTTTCAGGCAAGAATAATGGAAAAAGTAGGTATATTTCTGTAAAGTCGATAACGATCTGCGTGGGAAGTCTTCTTGAAGAAGTATGATTTGGAAAAGGAGTACGTTCCGATGTCAGTCGCTTTCCTCTGTAATTATCTGGAGCCACCCAAGATATGCGGTCTGCCGAGTAACGTAACCGAGGCAATGGGAGTCGGCGTGAGCATCTAATGAGTGCCGTGTACTCTTCCCTGGCGGAGACAAGGGGCGTTTCCCGAATCGGACGTTCTTCTCCGGAACACGACCAGGAATCGGCAATTACCGTCGCGCGCAGGCGCTCATTCTCCGGGCGGGGGGGGGG